>JAPXFQ010001389.1:0-102501 GCA_028564705.1 Apricaphanius iberus | reverse complement strand
AAGATAGCTTAAGTAAAATAAGGAAAGCAAAATTAGAATTAAATGAAATTATTAATAAAAGGACGCAGTTTTTAATCCAAAGACTTAGAATAGAAAACTTTGAACATAGTAATAAATCAGGTAGCTTCTTAGTTAATCAGTTAAAAATAAATAAAGAAAAAACAACTATTTCTGCAATCAAAGACAAAATTGGGAATATAATATATGAAAAAATAAACAACACTTTCAAAGAATTTTATGAGACTTTATACACACCAGAGATAAACCCTTCAAATAATGATATTGTACAATTTCTGGATAAAATAACTCTTCCTAAACTTTCAGACAGTCAAGCAGAGGCCCTGGATTCACCGCTAACAGTGTCTGAACTCCAGGAGGCCCTCCAATCTATGCCTAATAATAAAGCTCCAGGTCCAGATGGATTTCCAGTAGAGTTCTATAAAGAATTCTGGAATATTCTGGTACCAACATTTTACAAAATGTTGCAGGAAACAAAGGAAAATGCTCGAATACCACCAAACATGAATTCTGCCTACATCAATCTTCTATTAAAACCAGGAAAAGACCCTATGTCTCCTATCAGTTATCGTCCCATTTCTCTTATCAACGTGGATCTGAAAATAATTTGCAAAGCTCTTGCAAGAAGGATAGAGAAAATAACACCTCTAATAATCCACCCTGATCAAACAGGTTTTATAAAAGGTAGGCTCTCTTCAACAAATTCACGTAGATTAATAGATTTAATAGATTATTCCCACTGTAAAAATGTCCAAACCAATATATTATCTTTAGATGCAGAAAAAGCATTTGATAGAGTTAACTGGAAATTTTTATTTGCAGCCTTAAATAAATTTGGATTCAGTAATTCTTTTGTAAACTGGTTAAAAATATTATACAGCTCACCAACAGCATGTATTAGGACCAATAATCAAACATCATCAAGGTTCTTTCTTCAGAGAGGTACCAGGCAGGGATGTCCACTTTCTCCCTCCCTCTTTGCTATTTTTATTGAACCATTAGCAGCAGCAATCAGGCAAAAATAATAATGTTAAAGGTATACAATGCAACAAAATAGAACATAAAATCAGTTTATACGCAGATGATGTACTACTTTTTCTACAGCATTCACAAACTTCCTTGTCTCAGGTAATTGAGTTAATAAAATCTTACTCAAGAGTTTCAGACTATTCCATAAATTGGTAAAAATCTACAGTCCTTCCAATCAACTGTTCTTACCAGAGTCCTGTTGCTTTACAGCTCCGGTCGGGAAATATTACATATCTAGGTATCCATATCTCACCAAGACTGGCAGACTTATCTAAGCTAAACTATGTCCCACTTTTAAAAAAAGTGGAAGATGATATGGCAAGATGGAAATCCCTTCCAATATCACTTATTGGAAGGGTAGCTACAATAAAAATGATGGTTTTACCTAGAATCAATTATTTATTCTCAATGATCCCAAGCAAACCATCACCTGATTGGTTTAGATCTCTGGACTCTTCTGTTTCTAAATTTCTTTGGAAAGATAAACCCCCACGTATCAGCTTAAAAACACTACAGAAGTCCAAAGATAAAGGAGGTCTAGACCTACCAAACTTTCGTCATTATTTCTTAGCCAACAGACTCCAATACACATCAAGATGGGTAAAACACAATTATATCAATGAGTGCTGGGTAGATGTAGAACAGACACTATGCAATAAGATAAAACTTTCAGATCTACCTTTTGTTAGCTCAAATATAAAACAAAATGAATGTTTTAAAAGTATTAATATCAGCTCCTCTCTGACAGCTTGGTGGGAATTTCTTAAAATGACAAAGACCTCACTAGTCCCATGCAGGCGTACACCCATCTGGAATAACCCGGATATCTTACAAAAAAATGCATGATCAACTTTCCAGGCTGGAGTTGTAAAGGAATTGAATACCTGGAGCATATATTTGATGGAACAGACTTTATCCAATTTAATACATTGGTTACACAATTCGGAATTAACAAGAATAAATTCTTAGAATACCAACAAATTAAATCAATTATAAAAAATAAATTTAGGTTCAATACAGTTGATTTACAAATTCCAGGAAAAGTATTAGACTTCCTTAATCTTAACCCTCCCAAACTGCTATCTAAAATATACAAAACATTAAATAGAATAGATGAATCAATAGCCCTTCCTATTTCAAAATGGGAGATGGACTTGTCCATCTCAATTGACCAAAACCTCTGGTCTCAAATTTCATTAAGAACCTTTAAATTTCTTTAAAATCCTAATCTACGATTAATACAATATAAAATCCTTCATAGAGTGCATTATACAGGGCAACGGATGTTCAAGATGGGTTATACGCCGTCTGATACCTGTTTACAATGTACAAGCAATCTACCAGACAATTATATTCATGCTCTTTGGTTCTGCCCAGCTGTTAAGAAATATTGGTACCACATATGTGAAGATCTATCAAAGTGTCTGAAATGTAATATCACACCTGCTCCCACAGTTTGCTTGCTGGGAAATGTAGATGAAGTTACCATGGATACAAAGTCTATGCAATTATTTCACATCGCCTTATGCATCGCTAAGAAAAATATCCTATTGAACTGGAAAAATAAAAATACTCTGAATATTAATCAATATAGAGATCTCCTTCTGGATTACATTGGTCTAGAAACGGCATCTGCCTCCAAATCTGATCAATCTTTCTGGTCGCCCTTGATCAGTTCCATCACCTAGTGGGGTCGGGCCCTTGATTCTGTTCTGTGGGACACGGTTGCCGATGTGGAGCTTAAGGGTTGGTGGTGACTGCAGGGAAGTCCTTGGGGGTGGGTCCGCTTGCGGTTGGGGCGGTAGGTGCCGTGACTCTCGCCTGGGGTGGGACTTTGGGGACTTTGTGTGGTGACTCCTAGTGGCTGCATGCAGCGCCTTAGAGGGGTCGTGCTGGTGGACACGGGTTACTGGCCTGGTGCTGTGCTGCTCTGGGAGGGTCTGGGCTGGGCCTGGGGCTCGGGGTTCTGGGGCGGCGTGCCCCCCGGCTGGGGCCCTGGCTGGGGCTTGGCCGGGGGGGGGGGGCTGTGGTCGGCCGGTGGTTGGCGGGCGCTGCTGCCTTTTCCATCTCCCCAGGCTGGTTCTTGTTGCTTGCTCCCCGGTGGCTCCTTGCCGCGTCCGGGCGTCGGCGAGAGGCCGCGGCGGGTGGCCGGCGTCTCCGGGCCCGATCGGCTATATTGACACTGGACATGGCTCCTGGGTCTTGGTCTTAGCGCTCGGGGGGGTGCTGAGGTGGGGGCCTCTGGCCGGTGTTGGTCGGCCTCCACGGTGACTGACCGTTTGGTGGGTTGTGGGCTGGTGGGTGGAGGTGCTGGGTTCTGTTGTCTCCCGGCCATCGGGCTGTAGTAGCAAGGCTGGAGGATGTTTGCCTGGTGGTTGGCCACCTGGGACTTCGGTCTGCTCACGGGCCTGGCGCGACGTGTCCGGGGTACCCGAGTCGGTGGTGCGTCGGGTTCCGGCCTCGGCGCGGGGGCCCTCGGATGCTGGCGGTGCCTCTTATTGGGGGGGAGGCTTTTTACCATCTAGCACAGGTGCTCTTTTTAACGGGGTGCGCTTGGTACGGGAGGGGGGAGGGCGTTGAGGGGGAGGGGGGGCTAAACTCAACCTGGGTGTCTAGTGACATGTGTTTTGCTAGCAGTGTGAATGTTGGGAAGGATTTAGGTATGCCCATGGGATGGGGGCTGGTAGGTTGCCGGGGCCCCCCATGGGGCTCGCGGGGTGAACGCGACGTGGGCCCCGACTTCGACGTGCTGGGGCCTCCCACCCCTGGTGGATCGGGCCGAACGGGGGTGCCTATTGGAGTCAGCAGGGTAGCTGGCTCCCTGGGGTTGGCAATGGTCACCCCAGTTATTTTCTCCCCATCCCCATGCCTCTGTCCACCTGCTCCTTCATTCTACCATTCACAAGGCCTTGGGACATGGGCACGTCACTGGGATTGTGTCGATTCCTGTAGGACGGATTGACGGTTCCTTTCACCAGCTATCAATCACTTGCATGGGGAAACCTTATTCCGACCTGCATGCTCGCACACACACATAGGTGTGGGGACATTGGTGTGGACGGGCATATCTTAAGCTGAGGTTATCATCATTAGTTAGTTGTTCACAGGAGCTTACCAGAAACATTTGTATTATGTTCATTAATCCATGCTTGTGTGTAGTGAATGTGTAATTCTTAGTTTATTCTACTAGATCCGAACTATTGGTTTGGTTCTGTACAGTTTGTTGTTTTTGTTTTTTATTACTGTTTCTCTGCCGTCCGGCAGAGGTGGAGGACTGGGATGTTTTCTTGTGTTCTTTGTTTGCCTCCCTGTCTTGTGTCGTCAGTTCGCGCCTCTGTTGGTCCGGTTTCTTTTCTTCACCTTCTTCCTTTCTCCCTTCTTGTCTCGGTTTAGTGTCCATGACATCAGGAAATTGAACCCACAGTAATCACTAATAAAGATTTTTCATACATATACATCAAGCGACGTACTACAGCAAAGCTGTTATACTCTGCTTGGGAAAGTAAAACTGTTGGGCTCGTACTGGGTACTCAGACACCAATTCTGAGCAGCATACTGCTAGACAGGACACGTTAAAAAAAAAAAGAAAAAAAAAAAAGAAAAGAAAAGAAAAGAAGGACCTTTAACACTGGCCAAGTGGAATACAGCTCAGATGGTAGCTGATGCAAAAACTCAGGCACGGGAGGAGTTTGATGAGGCCATGGAGAGACACTTCCATATGGCTTATAGGCGATTCTGATCCACTATCTGGCATCTCAGGAGGAGGAGGCAGTGCACACCAACACTTTTTATAGTAGCGATGCTATGCCGCTGACATTGACCTGGAATATCGTGGGTTGCTGGACAGAGTACTTCGAAGACCTTAACAATCCCAACAGCACGCCGTCCAATGTGGAGTTGGAGTCTGGGGACTTTGGGTCAGGCTTTCAAATCTCTGTTCTCTGCTCAAAGTGCTGAGCTTAAGAGCTGGTCCCTCTGGGAGTAATGTGAAGCTTGGTTTATGCTTGACGCATCCGCGTGGAGCCGTGCGTGGAGCCGTGCGGCCAAATTATGTCATTTCAGCAACCACTGTGATAAACTGTGTTTTAATGGACGAGTTGACCATCTCCTTTTTCGTCTTTTTTCCTAAGTAAACAGCATAAAAGTTCTGCTTTGTTTAAGCTCACGGATGTCGCTATCTTGTAAACAACAGTGATTACTACTTCTACTATGGTGTAGTGTTGTATGCATGCTGTAGAGCCCTACGCCGCCCCCTACAGTCTTTAAGAATATTGATTCTCAGTAGGGACAAGCCGCAAAAAGTATAAACGCTGCTAGAAGGCGTCTTGGCAGGTTCCGCACGTCTCATTTGCGCGCGGAATGTACATGCGTCAAGCATAAACCAAGCATGAGAGGTAGTCTGGGAGTATGGGATTTCAGGCCCCTTGATACAGCTGTTAGGTCCCTGTACGGCCTGTGCCAGGACTTGTTTTTCATTGCAGACAGTAACTCTGGCTCGTTTCCAATGAGAGTTGGACTCTGCCAAGGTCTCTTTTGCAAATGATGTGGTCCTATTGGCTTCATCAGAACGTGATCTATACCAGGGGTGGGGAACCCTGGTCCTTGAGGGCCGCATTCCTCTAAGTTTTCCAGGCAACCCTGCTTCAACACACCTGACTCAAATCAAATGGATCCAACAGCCAATGAAGTTTTGAACAATTACTAGTTCCTTTTTGTTCAGGTGTGTTTGCGCAGGGAAACATGGAAAACTTGCAGGATGAGGGCCAATATTCCCCACCCCTGATCTACAGCTTTCGCTGGAGCGGTTTGAAGCAGAGTGTGAGTATGGGATCAGAATTAGCACTTCCAAATCCAAGGCCACGATATTGGTTCGGAAAAAGGTAGAGTGCCTTCTCCAGGTTGGGTACCAGGCTTTAACAGCGGATCACAACCAACTGAAAGGTACAATACCGCCCCATGATTTAAATACAACTTAAAAACTTATGCAGGAAGCTTAGCAGTAAAGTTTGTTAAAGAGATGCCTTTTCAACTGTGATGTCTTTGATATGATAATGAGTATATTGTGATGAAGAGGCAGAAATTTAGATGCAAATTCATACATTCATACACAAGAGTATGCATATGTTGATTAAAGAATCCTCTATCATATATATTCCTAACACAACCTTTGTTAATTATCGTTTTTGCTTTCATTAAAAAACAAACAAATCAACTCAGTATCAGAGCCAGCTTCATATGTAGGTAAAAGGTGGGAAGAGCAACTCAGAGTATGAACCCACACAGACATTTAAAGAGCACATTTCACAGAGACAGGAAAACAGCTTCATCATTGTGTCAGACTGTTTTTCATTGAGATTTTTAAATTTAAACTGCAGTCAGTTATGCTCTGGCTCTTCAAAAGAAAAACGGCTAAATGGTTGTAGAAATTGTCATGAAAGGTTTATTTTTTGCAACTAAGATGTAAACATTGATGCTGCTGGATATAAGGGAATTGTTTCTGTTGTTGTGCAGTTGTTTAAACTGTGCTATATAAATACAATGATCTTGTCTTACCTCACAACCAAGCAAGAATTCTGGCCCTCACAGACCGGTTACTTCTTTTTAAGAAGCTCTTCAATCCATAACTTGTTATATTCATTAATAGCATTTTTTTGAACTTGTGTAACTGTGTAATTAAATTTTTTTTATAGAAAATGGATCATTGACTTGTATTCGGGAACAAGAAAAACGTTATATCAAAAAGCTTATGAGATTGCACTGCATGCGCCCCAGATGAGAAGGAAGTGACGTTTAAAAGTCTGGGAGGGGGGTGGATGAGGAAGTAGTTGTCTGTCAAAGCTGCTACACACAGCAACAGAAGGGATCGGCTGAGCGAAAAAAGACCTTACTGCATGACTATTTTTGTTTAATAGATTTTTGTAACTTAACTGGGCTCCAGAGGTAGTTTATAACTTTCGTGATGCGGAGTTTGATCGGGAGATTATTCCATTACACAGCACATTGGTTGAGTCTATTCATTTTCGCGTGTGAAGTTAAATTAGTAAAAAGTTAAAAATAAATAAATAAATTAGGCTGTCAAGTGTCAAAAGTTAGGCTGACAGTGAAGACCCTGAACACAGGCATTACTGCACAACAAAAATCCCATCAAAGAAAAAAAGACTAATAGTGACGTCTCCAGCTCCATTATGGGTTTATTTATAAAATAAATATTTGTTAAGGAGGGAATGTCAAGAGCAGTAGCTTGCAGTTTAAGAATTTCTGAGTAGCTTATCTACCTAACAAACTGCGTGCCTATTTAGAATTTTACTTTAATTTTTCAATTCAATTCACATTAATCTATATAGTGCCAATTCACAACAAATGTAATCTCAGGGCACTTTACAACAAAAGTAATTTAAATACAGTTGTACAAATATTCCAATCAGTTAGAAGTTTTCTATGTAAGGATTCCCAGCTGATTGCAACAAGTCATTGACATGGGGTTGAACCCCTCTCATACAGGCCTGCAACCACAGCAAACCATTCAGCAATGCCTCATACTGAGCAAGCATAAAACGACAGTGGAGAGGAAAAACTCAGCTTTAACAAGAAGAAACCTCCGGCAGAATCTGGCTCAGTACAAGCGGTGATCTGCCGCGGCTGTCAGGGCGTCTGAGGATGCTTGGTCACTTAGAGCACCAACTGGACTGATGTGCCCCATCCAGCAGGGGGCACCATAGTTGAGCAGGACACCAGACCGGGCAGAGCCTCTATGGAGAGAGAAACACTTTACTTTTTTTCAGTGCTCACAGTGGTATGAGCACAAGTTAACAAATCAAAACACATTTTCACAAATAACATTTCAAAGAAAAAAAAAAACATTCTGTGGCAATCACAGTCTGCTTGTACTTCATTACAGAGACTATTTGTGGCTAAACTATAAATCGAAAATTACATTCTGGCAGTATTCAGGTACATCTTTAGATTTTTTTGCTCTTGCTCTAACCACTATTTAATGTGCATGGATGTCAACTTTTAAAGAGAGATGCGCAATAGATTACCTTCCAACCAGCAAGTTCACATGGTGCTCATGAGGACGAAAAATGGGCTATGTGGCTACTGACTGGGCATGGGTTTGAACTGGGCCAATTTTGTAGGTTCCATTTGGTTTCAGTTACATGGCTCCCAAATGTGAAGCCCTTATGTGCAGCCTCTATGAACCCCATGAGGGGTGATGGCGGGCTAAGTGGGCATTGATTTGAACTGGACAAATTCAACAGGTCCCAAATAATTCTTCAGATATTTGCCCCAAATGGAAAGCCCATGTATGATGGCTAAATGGGCCCTGTAAAACAGAAATGTGGGCTTGCCAAGTCTGTTCTGGAGCTGGGTATTGGCTATATTAGAAATATGAGTTGGCTAAGTTGGCATGGGCTAGAACAGGGAATTAACATGCATGCCCCATCTGGTTCTGGTTACATGGGTTCCATATGTGAAACCCATATCTGTAGCCTCTGTGAGTCCCGTGAGAGAGTAATGGTGGGGATGGACATCAACTGGGAAAATTCAACAGGGCCCACATAATTTTTCTAATCCGCCCCAAATGGGAAGTCCATGTATGTTGGGTAAATTTTTCCCATGACCAATAAATGTGGGCAATGTGGGCCTGACCTGGAGTTGGGTAACATGGGCATGGGCCATATATAGAATATAAGTGGAGATGTTGGCTATGGAATGGAACTTGGAATCAACATGTGGGGCCCATCTGGTTTTGGTTACATGGGTCCCATATGTAAAACCTATATATACAGCTTTTATGAGCCCTGTGAGGGTAAAGGTGGATTAAGTGGGCAAGGGCTCAATTTTTTATGTTTGAAACAGGCTGTTAGGATTTTAAAGGTCAAAGGTTAAGGTGATTGCCACTTTATTTTTTTCTGCTGATATTTTCTGTTCCTCTCTGCAAGTAGGTTATTCCACTCTCTCACTCTGTCTTGTCTGTGCAGTTGAGTGCAGCTGTGACAAATTGTGCCAATCAGAAGCTGAGGCAGGGTATTGCAGCTGTGGCAAAACTGCAAAGATTGTCAGATCTTGCTCACACTCCTAAGTGGCTAAATTCCATTATTTTTTAATTCATCCTGGGAACATTTTTTTTTGCCTCCTTCATTATAAGAAAACCTCAAAAGTTTCATTTTTTTCCCATTTGCCATTGAAAAAAAAGGAGGAAAATATTTTTGAAATACTAATTGAAATAATTTTTAGTAATTACACGACTTGCTACTTGAGGAATCAAGGTTTTCTGATATCCATTTAGATATCCTGCTTGAGAATCAGTCTTCCAGAATCAGTGCTTTTGATAAATTGATAATGTGTACAAATTTGATTTTAACAAGGTCCAAACTGGTGAAATCTTTCAAGCCCACATGATAATCTACAGGTGGAACCTACAGGGGTCCTCTGTCAAGTTGGGCCCTACTTTAAACTAATTCAGAACTAAGTTGAGGCTCACATACGAAAACACATATAGTACCACAACCATGGTGATCACGGACCTCCATCTATAAGGTGGGCAATCCCACAATGCATTCAACAGGAAAAGAACACTATGTGACATAATCACCCCATATAGGCAAGCTCAGCCTCATTTTGCCCAGTAGCCAAAGCTAACAAAGGGGGGACTTCAGCATGCACACTCCAACCTCTCTGGCAGGGTTTGCAGTAGAGGGTGACAATTTTTTGGGATTCCCACGGGTCACGGGATTCCTGCAGGATTCCCGCGGGACGGGAGTCAATTTCACTTTTGGTAACGTGATCGGGACGGGACAGGAAATAATCCACGGGATCGGACAAGAAACCAGAAATTAGAATTTTCTTCTTCTTTTTTTTTTTTTTTTACATCTATCTTTAGTTGAATTCTATCGGGTCTACTACACTGCACACACCAAAAGTGAAACTGCTACGTTGTTGCTACACCACCTGGATAAACTGGTAAGCATATGATATCCAACTGAAAATGCGTGTATCTTATGCTGCGTTTGAGAGCCCATTCAAACCAGTGGGACATGGGACTTATCCTACCTCCAAATACGAAAAGTGCATCGGAATGCCTGTCGAGGTAGAACCGCCTACCTGCGAACTCGGGGTAGTTCGACGTACCCCGACTTCACCAAAATTAAGTTGGAGGATAATGGCGGCGCCCACAGAGTCTCACATCGTGAGAGGCAAAACTTGAACGAATAGGCTATAAACTGTACTCTGCTTGTAGTGTTGTTTTAGACACTGTAATTTAAACACAACTTGTTTTTCATATTATGGTGTGAATGTCGTTATTATCTGTTCACATGCCTCTTAATAAACAAAGCGACTATCTGTTTAGCGCGGCGGTCGTCCATCTTTTCTGTTTACATTCCACTTCACTTGCCTCGAACGCTTAGAAGTGGGAGCTAGTACATTTCAGATAGAAGTCCCACTGGTTTGGATGGGCTCTCGAACGCAGCATTAATAGTTTGGTAGTCAGACGAGTCGAGTCCATTCATGATGTGGTAAGGTGGCCAAACAACAAGAATGCGGGATATGGTTAAAGATGGCGGATAAAGCTAAATAGATGATCTTTGATACTGTGCTAGGCTATGGTTTAAAGGGGGGCGGGGTTGGGGGAGCGAGCGCCATAGGAGGTAAATTACTAATCTACGGGATTCAGGTCGGGACGGGAGTCTTTCTCTCTGGATTTTTTCGGGACAAGATTTTTTTGTGGGGGCTGTCACGTGATCAGGATGTGACGGGAGTATTTTTTTGGCATCAGGACGGGAGAGACAATTGATTCCCGTGTCACCCTCTAGTTTGCAGCTGCATGGATCCAAAGACGCAACAACTAGTGATGGTAATGTGAAGCCTTTTGAACCAATGAAGCTTTCAATCCAATTATCTTGAAAAAAGGTTCACTCGATGCTTCAAAACTCTATGAGGACATCTGCTGGTGAAGACATTGTATTGCAAACGTTTTCACAGCTAATTTCACTCTGTTGAAGATGAATTGTGGATTTAACTGGATGGATACATCAATCATTCAAAAACCTTCCCTAGGACTGTGTATTAAAAATGTAGGGCATTTTATACATGAAATTAAATCCAATAAAATCAGTATTCTTTTTGTGAATATTTGAGTTCAAATAATCATGGAGGATATAAAGGAATATCTCAACATTGATGGCATATGCTATTGTAAACCAGTTGCTGGTTACAAATAACAGACTACACATACAAAACATAACTGTTTTTTTTAAAAGGATGGCTTTTTAGTGTATTACAATGACAAAAATCACACACCCATAAGGCCTGTAACCATGGCTAGCACCCCATGCTAGCACTGGCTGAAGCAGCTATCTAAAGCCGTTTTTCCTTGCGGCTTGAGTTTCACTCGCCAACCTTTCAATAGAGATCTAAGCAACATCCATGTAAGGTTTAGTCTGAGCAGAGATTAATTAGTTAGAATAAACAATTGTAAGGATTGCTTTGATTGTCTATTTCATTTTTTTGCTACGATTGTAAGAATTCACTTCTTCAATTGTTTGGGTATGAACAGTCTGTTTGGCCTGTGGTATGAAAAAAGTTTTCAAAGGTTTATGACCAACAGTTTCTTTCTAAAAATATAAAAATCAGTAGCTCCACCCACCTTCACTTTGGTAGTTAGGTTTTATTATTCATTTTTCTTTTACTTAGTAGTTTAGTTATGCTTTATTAGCCTGAATTTGTTGATTAAAGGGTTTTGAATAAATTATTTTAGCTAATAAACTCTTGTTTTTTGGAAAATTGTTGTTTATTATTTCACATACATTTCTTGTAACTTGCTTTTCAATTAACATCAAGAACTCATGTTCTCTTTTTATTTAATTATCTTAGCCTTGTCAAGCAGTTAATTATAAACTGAGACAGAACTATTTGGAAGTTCTTTTTTTGTTGGTTCACAGGATGGTGCCTGTACATACTAATTTTGACATTAAAGTATTCATCTTATTAATAGTTGCCCTGAGCAATAATTCATAATTTCCCCATTGCCAAAAACCTACCTATTGTGGCACAACACACATGTACTGTAGGGCCACGTTGGAAACTTTTGACAAACCTACTTGAAACCCATAAAAGGGCCTATTTGGGTCCCTCATAAAGCACAGTCAAGTCCCTATAAGGTCGAACAAGTGGGGCCTAAATGGGTCTCTGTTAAGTTGCCCTGTTGGGCCCCATTCATTATCTATTTTGATTCCCGTATGTGCCCTCATGGGCTTGGATATGGGCCCTACATGGCTCCTTTGTAACATGCAGTGCTGGGCCCTACTTCAAACCCACTTTTGGCCCACCTGCAGCCTACATGGGGCAATACATGTGGGGCCACCATGGAAACTGTGGACAAACCCACTTGGAACCCATGACATAGCCTATTTGGGTCCCACTTAAAGCACAGTCAGGTCCCTATAAGGTCAAACATGTGGGGCCTAAATGGGTCTCTGATAAGTTGCCCTGTTGGGCCCCATTCATTGTCTATTTTGATTCCAGTATGTGCCCTCATGGGCTTGGATATGGGCCCTACATGGCTCCTTTGTAACATGCAGTGATGGGCTCTACTTCAAACCCACTTTTAGCCCACCTGCAGCCTACATGGGACAATACATGTGGGACCACCAGTGAAACTGTGGACAAACCCACTTGGGACCCATATCTTCAGCCCCTTTACAATCCTCGAGGGCCCCACATGGAGTTGCTGGCTGGGTTAAAGGCAGATACAGGGAATGGAAGCAGCTTAGAAACAACCCTGCTTCATAGGGTGTTAATGAACTACAGTAATGCAAGTGTAAAAACTGCTGACTTTATCAGTCTGTTCATATTTATTTTTCTAAAAAAACAAAACAAAATCCATGTTTTTAGATGAGCTGGCAGAGAGTAGTTAAAATACTGATGTATATTCAGGAGGTACGTCTTTTCAAACCAAATCATTAACACTCATTAAGCAAGCCAAGTGATGACTGAATTGCTTAAGATGCTGTTCTGGATTCCTGACTTCTTGGGCAAGTAGTTAATGGGCTTTTGGAGTAATTGTTGTAGGGTTGCCACTCCTTACAAGGTTTGCAACTATTATGTGTCTTCTGTTTAATGGATTATAACTTTCAATTGTTGGAGTCCCAAATTCTTGGAAAAGACTTTGCAGATGTTTCTAGGCCGATAGCTGTCAATGACGTTTCTTGAATTTCTTTGGCTTAGCAGATTTTGTGTTGCTACCTAATGTTGTCAGAAGGTTCAGTACAAATGCTTTATTAGTTCAACAGATCAGACAATGGTTAGCAAATAAGGATACTTTGTTGGGAACTTATGCACAACTCAGTAATTTCTGGCTACCTCACAAAATGTAGTATGCTTTCCAGTAAAATCCAACAGTAAATGGACTGAACTTATATAGCGCTTTTCTAGTCATACTGACCACTCAAAGCACTTTACATTGAAGCCGCATTCACCCAATCACACTCGCATTCATACACCGACACCCAACATGGCTCGGTAGGACAATGTAGAATTTGGGGTTAAGTGCCTTGCCCAGGGGCACATCGACATGTGACTGGAGGAAGCTGGAATCGAACCTACGACCCTCCGATTGCAAGCCAACTACTCTACCACTGAGCCACAGTCGCCCAGTACAGTAAAAACAATAGCTAGGTTTTGCTACTGAAATTAACTGATTTATTCCCTTGATAAACTGAGCCATTGTCAAACTGCTTTTGATATTTATTGATGTTTTTTTCCCCTTAAGAAAATCAAATAATTTTGATTGTCTACAACATTTAAGTCTGACAGAAGAAAAACATGACAAATTGCAAATGGTCAAAAACTAGGGCATTTAAAAAGTAAACATAATCTAGATATTAGAAAGAAAAAGTGCTCACTTTTTAGATTAGCATGTTTTTTAGTTCCACAATATGATCTTGTTAAATCTTTGCTGTAGCCCATATAATGAACCTTCTACTACTCTGAATTTCATCTTTCCAGTATTGTATCTTATTTGCACAGAAAAAAATAAGTATACATATTCAGCTACAAGATTTAAGTATTTATTAGACCTTTATCTACCAGAGCACTATGTACATACATTGATAGACTAAGATTGTAGATGCTCTGTACAACGATTAAGGATACAAGTTGCATTTTGCTTCCTTTTGAGAAGCTGGTCTCACATGAAAAGACATACAAACCTTGTGAAAATGTTTAAATAAAGCAAAAGGAGAAATTTAAAGATAAAACAGCTGTGAGGTTTAAAAATACTATATTAGAGATTAAAGAGGCATGTGTTACATAGCAAGCTGAATATTGATCGATGTAGCTGATTTACACTCTGTTTTCAAATATGTCTGGACACGCATGGAGAGTCTAGCTATGAGAGAAGTTTTTGCTTACAAGCTCATAGGAGGAAGCAAAACACTTAAAATATAATCAGGAGGAATGGTAACTGAGCATAACAAGTTGTTTGGAAGTGGAGAGGATCTGCACTTGAAATGAATGGAGCTCTTGGAGTGCAACATTTAATAAAACAGGGGGATACTGTAAGGAAAGAACAAAACAGGTTCATATTTACCTTGTTTTTGGAAGAGGAGGAGCTCAAATTAACAGAATGACAGCCCCAGAAAATGGTAATTGAACGTAGAAAGAAAATCTACATCAAGAGAATGTGGAAACATGTGGATTGTGCTAAAGTGAAGCAGTCCAAGGCTTATTGAGGAAATTGTGAACTGTTCTCAACTAAGCTCTCTTATATTTTTTGCACAATGCGGAACACTTGCATCCCTTGTAACACTCTGATACATAATTCGCTGTTGTACATCTGTTAATCAGTTAAAATACATGCAAAGTATTTAGCTCTGGACTTTATACAGCAAAATAACTACCTTTTCAGTGACCACAAACTTGGTTTTAGCAAGCTATTTGACCCACTTGCACGAAACCCTCAAGAGACAAAATCAGATTTAAAAGTCTACTCAGGATTATGTGGAGGTGAATGGATGTGGAAAAGGGGCTGCTGGGGGAAACTGCTGGGGACTGGGACCTGGATCGCTGTAACAGAGGAGAATATGAGCAGTGATCTTGATGTGTAGAATACTTTGGGGACAGATTAGCTTACAGTTGATTAGGAAATGGAATCACCACGGAGGAGTGAGTGGAGCCTATGCCAGGAGAAGATGACGGTAATCCAAGGGCTGGGTGTGAGCTGGAGCATAATGTGTGAGTACATTGTCTTAATAGACTGACATGAGGAGTAGCAGAGCTTGTATTAGGTTGTCGAAGGAGGGCAGACAGGAGGAACGTTGATGAAAGAATTTGAGGTGAAGATCTCCCGTGGGTGAGTAGAATTGGAGCATGAGCGCACATCATATTACCCCCCCTCCCATTACATCACAGGTAAATAATATGAAACTTCGAATTAAAATATTTGTCGTTATGCAGAGTGAGATTTAAAATAACCTCAATAAACATTTCAAATAGTAATTTTTGTATAACATTTTATATGCATATTAGAAACTATTTAATTATAGGATCTAGTTGAGTAACATTTTGAAATGTATGCATGGTACCAAGAAAAAAGCATTCCTGCTGGTTAAAAGATTTAAGAAAAGACAGAGTAAGTTTTATTTTAAAAGGTATGAAATATTTATGAATCCCAGGCATAGAATAATTCTAAAGGAGTGACGTGTCTCAATATACAGAATGGGGTGAGAAAAATTTAATTAACCAAGTACATAATTGTAAAGGCAAAAAATTTACTTTAAAAAGGTTAATCAAAAATGAAATGCTTTGAAATTAAATGAGTTTTTAATAGAATAAAATGATATTATTATTATTATTATTATTATTATTATTATTAATAATAATAACGATAATAAAAAATAATATAAAAATAATATTAATAAATTAAATTACAATCCATTAGCAGAATTTTTTTTTGAACAAACCAGTCTAGAAATCTAATAGTTTTTAGCTAGTTCATAATTATTCAGTTCTTTCATTTGTATAGCTTTTATTTTGGTTAAAAGGCACGGATAGCAAGGCAAGACAAGGCAATTTTATTTGTATAGTTAGTTAGTCAGTTCATAGCAAAAGTTAGTATTCTAATGGATTTGAAAAGGGGTGTGACCAAATGGCTTAACTCAGTTGTAACAAAGTTAGAACTCTCAAAGACAAAAAAAAATGTCTCGAACATATGTTTCAAATCCAACCATTTTTGTCTAAAGCTGCCATGCAGCTTTGATCAGCAGCCTTAGTGCTAGCGTTGAGTCAGCGGTGCATGAAACCCATGGTTGCTACATAGGGCAGAGGCAATAAGCTGCGAGGACCATTGGAGGCCGCTTGTGGCTTTGATTTAATATTGCACTTCAATCATTGCTTTGCTACAGCTTAAGAATGACCCGATCTGATTTTAAGCATTAGATCTAGGTGCTGATCAAGAGCTTGTTATTATAGAATAATATCAGAATCCCTGAATAGATAACAGTTTATTTTTATGTGCAAAGGTTTTGTAATTGCATTTCCAACCATACCGGAAAGGTTTTTTAACCTTTGTTTGCCTACAATGACATTGACAGATTGGCTGCTGTAGATCCTTTTTTTATGTGATGTGATATTTCTCTCTGCACTGCAGAGAACAGCTAAAATACTGGTCCACAGGTTTTTATGATGTTGAAAGCAAAAGTTTAAGAAGCAGTAGAGCAACTTTTTCTGTAAGTTTTATTCACACTTGTAAAGGTGAGCCAAATTATTGAGGATGGCAGCTTCCTTGACAGTCCCATATTGGAGCAGCTTATTAAGACTGTCCTGCAGAAACATATCTGTCACTACCAAGAAAAAGCAGAAGGAACTGACAGTAGTATCATATTTGACATAACAGTGTTAGGTGGGACATCCCTAGTATGGATAAACCTTTTCTTATGACCTTTATTTGATAGGCAGTTTTCATTTTCTGGAATTTAACACTCAAAAAGCTATATTAACATTTCCTTCTGTGATCTTAGAGGTTTGAAATCAAATAATTAATCCGTAAACTCCGTTCTCCCTGTGAGCAAATAAGGTGGTGAATTTAGTTTAGATATAGTTACAGACCACCTGTCATACACTGCAATAGTTTCATTCTCAGCTGACCAATATCCAAAATAGAGTAGCAGACAGGTGTTACCTGCTCTCACTGACAGACCATGACAGTGACCATTATGAGCTACACCAACTCACCTGAATAGCCCTTCCAGCCTATTATCTAGGTGCAGTAGGGGGTGAGGGGAAAATAATTTCTGGGCACAGTGAGGTTGAAGGAAATGCACATGGTTATAAACGCCTAATAAAACTGCAGCCAGGGGAGAAATTGTTGCAATCAAAGCTACATGAGGCATGCACTTAATCTTATTGCCTTTAAAGTGCTGAATGATTTTTCTTTTACCTTTTATCCAAAAGAAACAAAAAAAAAATCTCTAAAGCTCATACTGAAATTGTAGATTAAATTATATTGACTGTTCAACACATATATATATATATGAAATAAATATCTTAAAGTTAAACCCCAGTGATTTAAAAATGTATACCCTTTTAACATGCATGTGAAAATCACAGAAAAATAACTGTATGTGCTAACTGATTCATATAAAGTTTGCAAACATACGTAACAAAGACAATATGACAGGAAACGCTTGAGGGCAACAAATTAAATGGAAGCCTGCTACTGCCAATGCATGCATCGATTGTTTCTATGAAAATCAATGCATGATATAATTTGTCTAAAGGCTACTTTGAGGATTTTATCTTTACTTCAGAATATCTGTGATGCATTATATAAACAGCCTCTCACATCATCATCTTTCGTTCCAGTCAAAAACATAAAACTCTTTGAGCTTCAGCCTTCAAGTACAAGACACATCAGTTATTGTGCTGCACACTTTTCTTTGCATCTCACCCCAGGCTAGATCTTGCAGCTTTCCATTAGAACTTACTGAAAAGGTGGAGACGTGGATCAAACACATGGGCGCTTTAACAGCTGCTTTCATCTTTCTAAAAGATTTCTGACAGGCCCTCTGACTGAATTCAGGCACAACTTTTAGGTCTTTCGTCTCCACCTGTCGAGAAAACAAACAACACATTTGTTGTTTGTTTTGTAAATGCTCACTTCTTTTCTGCCTTTAAGAAGCTTCTGTCATGTCTCAGGTGCAGCTTCCGCTTTGTCCTATAAAATAGTATCTTAACAATGTTTGTCTGCGTCACGGTGATACCATGCTCAAAACGAGCCCAAAGTCAGTTCAGAATTTTTTAAAACAAAAATTGGAACATAAAATCACATTCAGAATTTTTATATAATTTTTCAAGTTACATCAATCCTAAATTATTTTTACATTTAATATTTTTGTATTTCATTAGTGTATTTAAGTTTATTGATTTGTTTTGAACATTAAAACCATATAACAAAGCAACAGACAAAAGCCGTTGAAAAACCTATTCTTTCTCTGATTTTGATCATACATAATATATACAGAATATTTCCTAAATGATTTAAACCCCAAATAAAACATAAACACTACCATCCTAAACTTTCCAACTTCAAAATTTTTAATAACGAATGATTGAATCCTATGTAAAAGAAATATACAAAGAGAAAACAGCATCTTCAGTGATATATTGCGCTAAATCAGTTTTTTTGTTTAGTGCAATATTCATTTATATTTTTTGATTATTATATGATTTTTTATATTGACCTAATTCTGTTTCATGACATCACGTTTCTGTTCTCAATTTCATTACCAATACTGACGACTGTATAGTCAGTTTTTTTTTATTATGAAAGTTTAGCAAAATGAATAAATAAATACATTTGATTTTAAAAAATTCATGCAAGGTTGTCACTCAATTTACCAAATAAATTACAACTATTTTACCACCATCAAACAGGATGGGTCTGAATTTCAGTTATATCCATTAATGATAAACCTGCCAATATGCAATGTTTGCTACTGAGAAAAACAGTGTTAATGTTCCATTTTGCCTGATTGCTACCAGAATCAATTCAAGAGCAAAACAGTGTGACAAGAAATTATTTTGAGGGCTTTTTTGCATTGCAGGGGCCTAAATTGCTTCTGCCTGTGGCTATTTCCTGCTAATGAGTATAAATGAAGTGAAAAATGTAGATAGACCTGAGCGCCAAGTGAAAGAAATTGATTCCACAGTGGCAGGCATTTCTGAGCTCAAAACAAGAAAAGTGAAAAAGCCTACGACAAGGGAGAATCTGTTGAAAGGACACACTGTTCCCTCTCCATGACCCTACTACTACTGCTGCTGTTGTTCCATGCTCTTTGTATTATAGAATGTTTTTTTTTTCTGTTAAAGCCAATTTTTCATTTGCTTTCAGGTTTTCAAAATTCTGGCTGTAGAAAAACTTCTCTTTGAAATGTTGCTTTCTTGAATTATAATTATCAAAATGTGTTAAGGCGTGGCAAATGGATGAACATCTTAATTAAGTGCCCCTTAACTTATCGCTGATGTTTGAGTTTTTATGTTTTTATCCAATTGCTAATGCATGACTCAAGCATGTGCAGTAAATTATATCCCCATGCAGAATCAATCACTGAGTCCCAGTCAACAACAATCTGTCATGAGTTAATCATAATGAGTAATGCTGTATATTTTTTGTGAATGAAAAGATTACTACTTCAGAAGTGCTTTCTGCAATATTCCACGGCTTAGGCTAAATTGGATGTACTCCCATGAACTACTTACTGTTTTATATTTGATGTCAGTGAACACAGTCGCTTTTTTCCTCCGTCTACACACATTTGTCTGGCCCTAATCTGACGTTGCATTTATAGAATTGTAGGAGTGAGGTTTAATTTTGGCAGGCCACTCTCATAAATGTTGCATAATTACAGCTGATCAAATTCCCTTGTGCCTTATTTTTTAAAATGGGAACCACTTGCCTAACAGGATTGGCAGGTCTGTAGGACACTGAAAGCCCGATTTAAATTGTAATGGTTGGCTTGGTGATAACCACAGCACTTTTACCGAATGAGAAGCATTGAAAATAACAGTCTTGTGAAGATTGCCCACTGAAAAAAAACTTAACTTGGTGACCAGGCTTTAAAATCGAATTTCTGTTACATACGGTTTGCTCAGAATTGTAAAAAAAATTGAATTGCCTAAAACTTAATGTCACAACAAATTTGCAATGTTCTCAAAAAATTATATTTTTTACTAGCTTTTTGATCACATTTGTTCTTTAGCAGTAATCAGTTGCATTCTTAAAAGTTTTCAATAAACTCCAAAAAAATTTGTGGGAACACTTGCGCAGGTTAGCAATATGTTAGCAACAAAACAAACAACAATCTTGGAAGCATTTAATGAAGAGGACCCGAGAAGTTAAATGGATTTGATTTCCAAAACCAACCTCAAATGTCTAACATTGAATAAGACTACATTTTTCCTGTTCTGCATCAGTCAGGATTGTGAAAATTACTTTGTTTGATAGAAAGGATTTTTAGATAACATTCTTTTTACTTTCTGCTTATTCAGACATGCACTTATTATTAGAGTTCAAAGACTTTAAACCATTTAAGATTCACTCCAAATTCATATCATAGCATTGTAGTATTCTGTTTCTGAGGTTTATTCAGCCAATTTGACAAACTGGAGACACAGGGGGGGGACACAATCTAAGGCAAAACCTGGCACCATGAAAAATAAAAAATAAAAATGAATCAGGTACGATGTCAAAAAAGGTC
This sequence comes from Apricaphanius iberus, assembly GCA_028564705.1. Lineage (NCBI taxonomy): Eukaryota > Metazoa > Chordata > Actinopteri > Cyprinodontiformes > Aphaniidae > Apricaphanius > Apricaphanius iberus. The sequence goes on along the minus strand of JAPXFQ010001389.1, from coordinate 81,697 downwards.
AAGTTCATCCTTGGAAATCAGATGCACTAATCATCAGCAATGCTGGACAGCTATGGCAGAATGAAGGCAAAGGTAATTGTGGGAGAGAGATTAAATAAAACAAAGGGAGCTGAACTATAACTTAAAGGATATAGAAGGCAAAAGGGAAAAAATATCTGACAATAATTTAATAAATCCAAAAGTATAAGAAAGAAAGAACTCAGGCGTAAACTATGAAAAACAAAGGAATGAACTAATACGGCAAAACCTATGGAAAATAAATAAAACAAAAACATTATCAAAACAAAAAACACAACACAAATACCCAGTTATGTCAAACAAAAAAGAAGGAAGCCTGTAAGCCTGTGATTAGCTTCTAAACTGCACATTTCATGAGGGGGCATAAAAATGTTGGCAGACAGACTGGATGAAAATGCTTCAAGATCCTTGATGGAATCTGTCAAAAGTCACTCATCCAGCAAAGTGCAGCATTCTCTAAAGACCCCCAAAAATAAAATCATTGTAAAGCTTTATGCTGATCTAAGAAGTTTACTGCTAAACTCTACATCTACATAATGTCTCATGACACTCCCCCCCTCCCCCTCCAATATGAGTAACATTGTTTGCAATTTGCAAAGCAAAGCAAGGCAAGGCAACTTTATTTTTATAGTACTCTTTCAACAACAAGACAGTTCAAGGCGCTTCACATGATTTGAGGAGAATAATTAAATAAAACGTTATAGACACAAAAATATGATAAATTAAAAAATATGATTTCCAGCTGTTATTAATCGGTTACTCAAATGAAACTATAAGGAGATCACTTTTTTGATTTGATTTAAAGGACATCATTTTTTTAGTAGCTTTGCAGTAGTCTGGAAGTTTGTTCCAGATAAGGGGGGCATAAAAACTGAAAGCTACTTCTCCATGTTCGGTTCTATTCTTTGGGGATGATCAGTAAACTAGAGTTGGAGGTCCTGAATGGTCTGCTGGGTTGGTGTAGTCTTCAACATACTTTGGTGCTAAGCCATTTAATGATTTATAAACTAATAGGAGTGTTTTGAAGTCTATTCTCTAAGCTACAGGAAGCCAGTGTAATGACTTTAGGAATGGGGTGATTTATTCTATCTTTTAGGACACTGTTGCAGTAACCCATCCGATATCCCATTTCAACACAAGTCTTTAATCCTAGAAATGTTCTTGAGGTGATATAAGGCTGACCTTGTTGTTGTTTTTATGTGACGTTCGAGATTCAGGTCTTAGTCCATTACTACATACACCAAGATTTTGGGCCTGATCTGTTGTACCGTATGTTATAACCGAAGCTGTGTGCTGACTCTTCATTGTTCCTCTTTAAGTCCAAAGATATTTACTTCAGTTATATTTCTGTTCAGATGGAAAATTATGGGACGTCCAGCTATTGATTTGTTCAATGCATTAACTTAGGTTTTGGATGTGTTCAAAGTCACCTGTGGACATTGTAATGTAAAGCTGAGTATCATCTGTATAATTATAGGAACTACTCTTATTGGTTGTTATTGGTTGTAATCACAGCTAGCAAAAGCATATAGACATTAAATAGTTTTTTTATTTATTTTCCATGCTTTTTAATAATATAATTTGTTTGTTCCTTTACCTTGAATTACCTTCTTGTTGAAAGTGTGCTATACAAGTAAAATTGCCTTTCTTAAATAGAAGAGGCCACACAATTGAGCCCTGGGGGACACCACATGTGACCCTATTCGTGAAGTAAGACTCAAACCAGCAAAGTGCTAGCAAAGACTGTGGTTCTACCACAGTCTGTGTTTATGCAAATGTCATTGAAAACTTTGATGAGGACAGTCTCTAATCTGTGATGAGCACAGAAATAAGACAAAAAAAATTATCAAAGTGGTTGGCCGTTGTTTGGAAGCAATTTAACTATTGAAATACAGCTTTAATAATCTTGTTGATAAATTAAGATTAGTAATTCTGCATTTGTCAGAGCCTTAAGCGCTCCGCCCCTAATTGTTAATCGTTATCTGCACCTGTGCTCCCAATCAGGCTCACCTGACTCTCTTTCCCTTGTCTTTCAATAAGTAAATAAAAAAGCCATACACCTTGGTCTTGCATTGCTTTGTTCAGGGATCAGATGGCAGAATGTCCGACCTTTATGTTTAAGCACAAAAAAGCAGTTTGCTCGTACAGCTATGATAAAAACCCAAACCCATCATTGGCGCATTGATGCAACATCTTTTCCTTCAGCAACTCCAAAGTGTTTGTCCATTTTTCTTCAGGAATAAGTTATTTGACACCAGAACATTGTGAAACCAGAGAAGCTCCTGGTTACACTATGTTGCAGATTAAACTGACCACTGGAAATGTAAAAGCCAAATGAATCATCATTGCTTTGGTAGGAATGTGCTGTTAAAACAGGACTAATTCTCTCAAAGTGTCTTGGTCTTTTGAAAGACTCTTTCCCATCTGTTCTCCCCTTTGTTGTACCATTCTGTTGTTTTTATAACTCAGTACCTTAGTTTGTGCGTGGATATTCAGGAGACTGCATCTGAACTTTGTTAAATACTGTTTGTATTGGTGAAAATCCAGAAATCTGAAATATTTTCAGCTATATTGATTCAAATTATTCACTAAATTGACAATGTAATCATTTTATGCTATTCAGGTCATGTGGTTTTCTACTGCGGTTATATTGAGAAGGTTTTTTTCTTCTCTTAAGTCTTTAGAATATGAACAGACCAAATATACATTGATATGCATTAAAAAGCACAGTAGAAAATGTCTTAGCACTACCGCAGATATTAATATCTATGGTTTCCCTTCTTTCTGCTCTGGTAGGTACAGCCAATCAGAGCCAAGAAAAATGAATGGTGCTAATTGATTTCTTGCTTTGTAGATGCTAGCTAGCAGCATATCAAGTACCATTGTGTCTAGGTGTTTCAGCCTCCCAAACTGAACTTTCATTCAAATATTTTAAATCTGAAAAAAGTTAAAGTTTAAGTGAATAAAGTGAATAATTTAAGTGATTAATCTGGATTGAGGTTCAACAGAAAAAACAAACAGATAATGTACTGCATATAGACGGGGGTTCACTGTAGGTACAAAAGCATCTGATTAGGCAGAATAGGATAAGGATGATTCCGTCTCCATTGGCATTTTAACATATTTTATTACGATGGTACAGGAGACCTACTTGAGCCAACGTTTCCTCTTTTTAACATTTTATGTCTACCTGCTTGTTGGGTTTCAGAGCTTATATCAGACTGAGCTACTGAACAGCGATAACAATGATAGAGGAGTCCTTTAGTTAAACCAGAGTAGGTGAAACTTCCATAAGTTTTCAACTTTGTCCCCAGCATTATGTCATATGCCCTGGCTGCCTTTACTAATAATTACTAATCACTAAATAGAACTAATCTTAATGTTTTTATGAAAAAACATGGAGGCAACAATGGTGTACCTAAAAATTCAAAGGTGGTGTTCAGTTTAATTCAATTTAAAACAAGTTATTAATCTCTGCAAGGGAATTAATGTCACAATAGGTATCATATGGGACACAGACAAAACACAAGATTTAAAACACGAGTTACATCATAAACCAATGCACAATAGTTTGTCTCTAAAAATATAAATGTATAAATTATTCAATTACTATAATAAAGGTAGCATAATATTGCTCAGCAATAAAAGCAATAAAAAAACTAATTTGTTTAGAAGTGAATGCAGTAAGTTGATTTGGACATGAGACATTGAATAATTCAGATGAGGTTGTTGTAGTGCCTAGACCCTACAGGAGACATTGTTAGTCCAATAAATATTTCCTGACTTGCAGACCTCTCCTATCATTAATCATGCAGGTTCCCAGCGTGTGCTGTGCTGTTACTCTCGTGTTTCCTGCTCCCTAAAAAAATATACAGCAGTAGAAAAGTACATGTGGCACACAAGATAAAGAAATTTGTTTCTGGTATTTCTTTATGGTAGTTACCCTTCTTTACAATAAATCTCATGGTGTCGCTTAAATGGTGCCACATTTGTAAAGAAAATATATTTTTAGTTAGGCAGCAGAGTTAAGTATGTCAAATGTGCCAATTAAAAACTTGCAAAAACTTTTCTACCAATTCAAAGCAGCTTGAATATTTGTGATTCAATTGAATAATTCCCATCCAAAGAAACAAGACATTGTGCCAATTATTCATTTAATTAACAGGGGCCTGAGTAGAGTTTGGGAGAAATGTACAGAACCGCAACAGCCTGGCATCTCCTCTTCATACTATTCACCAGCTTGGTCACACACTGCTGTGGAATGGCATCCAATTCTCCAAGCAGCATTACAGCAACTCAGCTAGTGTTCTGTTAGTGATAATCTGTTTTAAGTTTCATATTTTTATCATGTATTTGGTTTCCTTACCACTGAATCATGTAAAGCACCTTGAATTGCCTTGTGTTAAAAGTGTGCTATATAAATAAAATTGCCTTGCCTTGCCAGAGAGTTTAGATCACTAAGATAGCTGATCTGCGATAGCTGATTCTTCCAGAATCTCATTATTTAGAACTGCACTAAGATAATTTTTCTAGTGTGGTATAGCTGAAAGCTGCAGATTTCTTTTTCTGTTTTTACATACAGTTTTTTAGTAATTTGCAACTGTGATAGACACATGTACCCTGAGCTCAGCAAAGAGAGCTTATAATTTCAGGGTTGGATGCTAGTTTTTTAGGTATCCATAGCAAAGTGAACTTAAACACTTCTCCTCACTTCCTGCTCCTAACTGGACAAATAGCCACATAAATCTTTACTTAATGATCACAAATTTGAGCAAGAGCCTTTGTAACTGGCGTCTTTGTCTTTAACTCCTTTGTCTTGAACACTCTTATGTTTTTTTAAATTTGTGCCAAAGTTTGATAATAAATGTGATGTTTTCAGCCTTCTTCAACTTCCAAAGATTCAATTGGTTGTCCAACTGAAAAGGAAAGATAATTATAATAATTATATTCATATATAATATATATTTATATAATTATATGTGCCATCTAAGCATATAGCTGTCAGTAATAGCTGCTCACAATGTTTCTTAGTAGTAATTATTCTGCTCAAAAACTGCTCATAGAATCATAGAAGTCAGTTTACAGGTCTTGTCTGATTAAAAAGATAAAGACTTGGAAGATAGTGACAGACGCTTCATAGGCTGTACGTCAGGCAGATAAGGACCTGTTCAACAAAAGCATAGAACTGTCTTGAGACTAAAATGGTCTGTTCAGCTGAACAGCCATCATTTATCAATGAAGCAGTCACATCAAAGAATTCTACTGATGTTTTTTTTCTTAAATTTATATATGCTGATTGAAGTTCAATCAAGCAGACACCAGAGTAAAATTATATAATCACCAGGAGTTAAATCGAGCAGAAGCTCTGCAGCGACCTAGCATATATGATTCTCTCTTCCACTTTCCTCAGACTTTAATTTATGCAAAGCCACAATTTTCTGTTACTGCTTCCAAACACAACACACCAACTTGCCCCCTATTCCTACTGTGCCAGTTGAAAGCGATGCATTCATGGCCCCACAGAGTGAGCTGCAGAGGAAAAATAAGAGCTATGAAAACAGATATTTTTCCATCGTTCACAGATGTAATGATGAAGGGAGCACTTATCCAAACCTTCATGCACCTCCACACAATTATTTAAAGGCGTCCTAAAAAGATAGTTGACCTTAGTCACACCACTTAGTCAGACATATGAGACGGATAACCATGTACCAAAGTGAAAGAGGAATGACATAAAGAGAAAAAGTAAGCTAGAGCACACTTAAAATAAAAATAATGAAATCCTGTTCTTTCCATGGGTTTGTAACTAGATGGCCCATTTCTGAGCATTTTTTAGGGGTTATTTGATGTCACCTCTGAAAAATGAGCATTTTCTTTCTTTGCTTAATAGTTTTGCTCTTTATGGGCATGGCCTTAATTCCTTCCATCTTGAGCACAACTGGAGCATAATTTTGTGTGAAACTTAAGAGGATGGGTCAAATTTTAATGTTATGTTCAATAATAACTTAAATATCTTAAGAAACTCTCCATTGACCTAGTTAAACCAGCACTAGAAGACATTATACATCTTTAATATGGTGAAAGCGAACCAGGGTTTGCACAGACTTCCTCTTTAGAAAGATCATGTATTCTTTGATTGCAATCCCATTTTGATGTCTAAATTTAATCATCTGCAATAATACTTGGGGTGGTAAAGTTTTGATCAGTCAAGATTATTTTTTTGCTGACCGGCCATGGTTTTCTTAACTTTTCAAGCAATTGTCACTGTGTTGAATAAAAGTAGCTCCAATTATCCAAAGAATGTTAATGTTAATATTCTTAGAATTTCTTTTATATTTCCTTAAATATCTAGGAAGGACCGAATCTGTCACATATGTTCTAAGGGCAGAAAATTTCCCACTGAAAACCATTGAAAAGTAATTTTTAAAATTAGACTTTCCCCAGCAAGGACCACGCTACAGATTCAGAATTGTAACATTTTATTGAAAGCATGGAGGATTGAATGGTCTGGGGAGAGGTGTCATCAGAGACCTGGAGGAAGTCTCAGTGTGGGGGTGCAGTCTTCAGAAATTGTCTTTCCGAGCCAGGAGGTTAACTTAGGTTCAGGAGCAGGAACACACCTCAAACCCGCTTCGTAAATCCTAATCAGTCTTAACTCGTCTCACCCTGTGTAACGTCTCTAATCACGCCACATCACACATATAAACCCTACCTGCCTCTCATCCCTCGTCTGTCTCATTCATATTCACCCCTCCCATCCCATCCCTCCAAGTCCTGGGTCCTGCCAACCCGCTTCCTCTTTGAGTACTCCTGACCCGCCTCCTCTCTGGGTCCTGTCGACCTGCCCCTTCAACCCCTACCCTTTTTTTTTCTGCAGTATCCATTGGGCACAGCATCCCCGTTCTAAACTCCAGTCCACTCCGAGGCAAGGCAAGTGAGGGGGGGAAATGAAAAGGCTGGCCCGGCCGCAAGAGGATGGAGCAACCAGCGTGGGAAACAGATCCAGCAGGGTGATCTGGGGAGAAGAGGCCTAAGCCGGGGGAGACGAACCAGAATCCCGCTGGCTTGAGGGGAGCCGAACACGGCGGGAAGACCTGGTGAACCACGGGTGGGAGGAAGCCCCGATGATATACGACTCCGAAGCGAGTTTGAGGCGTGGTCCTGCTCCCAAACCTAAGTTAACCAGTTAACTCCATAAAAAAAATAAAAAAAAACCTTTTCATGAGAACAAACCTTTAACTCTGATAATGCAAAACATAAAATAAAATTAAACAAAATACAAAGACACCTCAAAACATATGTTGCTGCCAGTTGTTAACCCATCCCAGTGCATAATAAAGTTATTAATAACTTACCTTTTGAAATATATTTATTGGAAATTATTTCTATATTTTTGGGTTTCTAGATGAACTATGTAAATATGCTGGCCATTTAAGGGTCAGCACTGCTATGAATATTTAAAGCTAATTTAAATGTATCATATTTTTGCAGCAGTTCCTGATAATCACTATTTTTGTCCTTAAGGACAAATGAACACAAGTGTAAAAGACCCTCTTAAGGATTAAATAATCTGGTAATTATGACAAATTCTGTCCATAATTTTAAATTTCCAAATTAAAATAACCCAAAATTTCACCTGCACAAACACAGCACAACTTGATTAGTGAGTTTTACATTAAATACGAAAAAGAAAATGACGTCAGGATCCAATCAGTTGCTGATACTAGATCAGATTAGTCCCATTTCTACTACCACTAATTTCCGTATTATAAATAGGGAAAAAATTAGTCTGAGAGAAGAGAATTAAATAAATCTGAGCACTGGGCCAAGATGGTGTAGTTGATGTTAATAAGAGGTGGTGCACAAAGCAGCTGCTCGTTGATGAAAGATACTGGACTCAGAATGAATTTGGTGTATGAAATATCCACATTACATGCAGCTTTTGTAATTATATCGGTTCTTATATCCAACACTTGGAGATTTAGCAGCTTGATAAAGGCTGAAAGCCACTCTGAATTTCTGTGATGTAGATAAAAGACATTTTCAGTCGGTAAGAGGTGCCGTTTGGAGCAGAGGTGAGCCAACCCCGGATCTCACACTGCGAGGAGGAGCTTCTTGGGGTTTTGACTTTAAACTTTTAGTCAACTTATCTCTCCTCCACATAAGTAAGAAAATGTCACCAGAAGACAGGGATCTGTAACTGCCAAGCAGATGATATTTTTTTTATAAGCCAGCTGTAACCCTTAGCTATAAGTGAAGTTTAAAAGCAAATCTAAAAGAAACAGTATCTCAAAGCTGTTTTCCAAATGTTTTGCTTTTAAGCTGAGTAAATCCATGCAGTGCTCCCCAACAGACTGTGCATCAAACACACCTCTCCAAGTTTTCCATCCAGCAGCCAGGATAATGGCAGAAAAAATGTCTTTTAATGCTGACTTTTTCTGATACAACTCAAACTCTAAAAGATCAGGTTGTGAAATGTGGGGAGTTCAGTCAAACAAGGTGCTGCCGTCTGCAGAGCAGGATGACATCCTGGACTGTTATAAGTGTCAACGAAGGAAATAATGTCTAGGTGGGACACCAAAATAACTTACAAAGCTTTATTGAATCAAAATATGAACAAGAGGCACTTATCCTGGGAGCTTGAAAGATGATTATGAAAAGCAGAATTACTTCTGCTCGAGCCGCAGAGGAAGGTGTTGTCCCTGTAAGCATTATTTTGAGCGCTACTCTGGAAACTCCAAAATGTAGGGCAGACCTCCTTTACATTACACCCTCCCTCCTTTCTGCAACTTCAAGGCTTTAAGGAGTTGTTCAGATGCTGCTCTAATCATAGGATTTTCATTTGGATCTCCTACTATCCTCTTCTATGAAGCAACACAACACAATAGCAATTTCCCTTCAGCTGGAATTGGGTTTCTGCAGCCAGACCTACTCAGTGGAACTGCTCCTTTTTTCCTCCATCTATATCTGCCTTGTTTCCTATTGACTGTGATGGGTAATCAATATGGTTGTGCTGGCCAGACTTCTATTTTTTTTTTTTTTTCAGGATTATTCAACTGATACTGCAACAGAGCCAAAAGACAAGCTGTTTATGTTTATGTACGTACCTCTGAATCCTTGTGCCTGTGGGCGGTGTCCTTCTGATTGTCAGGGGACAGGGACTGCTGATTGACCTACAGTTGTGGCCAAAACTTTTGAGAATTACATAAATATTGGAAATTGGAAAAGTTGCTGCTTAAGTTTTTAAAATAGCAATTTGCATATACTCCAGAATGTTATGAACACTGATCAGATGAATTGCATTGTCCTTCTTAGCCATGAAAATTCCACTGCATTTCATTGCTGTCATTAAAGGACCTGCTGAGATAATTTCAGTAATCGTCTTGTTAACTCTGGTGAGAATGTTGACGAGCACAAGGCTGGAGATCATTATGTCAGGCTGATTGGGTTAGAATGGCAGACTTGATATGTTAAAAGGAGTTTGATGCTTGAAATGATTGTTCTTCCATGTTTAACCATGATGACCTGCAAAGAAATCCGTGCAACCATCATTGCGTTGCATAAAAATGGCTTCACAGGCAAGGATATTGTGGCTACTAAGATTCCACCTAAATCGACAATTTATAGGATTACCAAGAACTTCAACGACAGAGGTTCAATTCATGTTAAGAAGGCTTCAGGGCGTCCAAGAAAGTCCAACAAGCGCCAGGATCGTCTCCTAAAGAGGATTCAGCTGTGGGATCAGAGGGCCACCAGTGCAGAGCTTGCTCAAGAATGGCAGCAGGCAGCTGTGAGCGCATCTGCACGCACAGTGAGACGAAGACTTTTGGAAGGTGGCCTGGTGTCAAGAAGGGCAGCAAAGAAGCCACTTCTCTGCAAAAACACATCAGGGACAGATTGATCTTCTGCAGAAAGTATGGTGAATGGACTGCTGAGGACTGGGGCAAAGTCCTATTCTCCCATGAAGCCTCTTTGCAATTGTTTGGGGCATCTAGAAAAAGATTGTCTGGACAAGAAAAGGTGAGCGCTACCATCAGCATCCTGAGACCATTCATGTGTGGGGTTGCTTCTAATCCAAGGGAGTGGGCTCACTTACAATTTTGCCCAAAAACACAGCCATGAATAAGGAATGGTACCAAAACACCCTCCAACACCAACTTCTTCCTACAATCCAACAACAGTTTAGTGAAGAATGCATTTTCCAGCATGATGGAGCACCGTGCCATTAGGCAAAACTGATAACTAAGTGGCTCGGGGACCAAAACGTTGAAATTTTGGGTCCATGGCCTGGAAACTCCCCAGATCTTAATCCCATTGAGAATTTGTGGTCAATCCTCAAGAGGTGGGTGGACAAACAAGAACCCACCAATACTGACAAACTCTTGGAAGTGATTATGAAAGACTGGGTTACTATCAGTCAATACTTAGCCCAGAAGTTGATTGAGAGCATGCCCAGTTGAATTGCAGAGGTCCTGAAAAAGAAGGGCCAACACTGCAAATACTGACTCTTTGTATAAATGTCATGTAATTGTCGATAAAAGCCTTTAAAACGTATGAAGTGCTTGTAATTATTTTTCAGTACATCAGAGAAACAACTGGAACAAAGATCTAAAAGCATTTTTGCAGCAAACTTTGTGAAAACTAATATTTGTGTCATTCTCAAAACTCTTGGCCACAACTGTAGTTTAAAGAGACATTGGCACATTTACACCGAGAAAGTTATTCATGCATCATGAGCTACTCATTACCAAAATGGATGGCAAACTCATGTTTTCTTTATAGTTTGATGATCCTAGTAGACAATTCAAAATGTTTTTAAGATGCTGATTATATCAAAAACTTCAAATATTCCACCTTTTTGTCTATTGTTATACATTTAAATTGCACAGTGCTTGAAAATGTATTTGCCACCTTACAGTAATGCTACTTTTTGGCTGTTTTGGTAGGTTTAAATGTTTAAAAATTACATCAGAGCAAAATGGCCAAAATACTGTAAACACAGCAAGCAGTGAAAATAATTATTTCATTCATTAAAGGAATGCTATCCAAAGCAATGGAGCTCCATGTGAAAATGTAACTGCATACCCTGTTATCATGAGTTAAATGTAATTAGCCACACTCTTAGACAACTGAGTTCAATTTCTTTACCTGCTGAAGAAAGGGAATACTTAAACTGAACCTGTCTGACATTAAAAAGTAGGCTGAGACATCTCTAAAACCAACAGATCATGTTTTAATCTAAATAGCGTCAAGAACAGGAAGAGGAACAAAGTAATTTGCACCTATCTGCCTTAATGTGAGAGTCTTTATCCGCAGAGGTTAATGGCACAGTGGATTATAAACAACATGGAACAATGGATAACCTTGCCAGGAGTGGCTATTCCAGTAGAGTTAGTTCAAAACACTTTAGCAAGTTGTCCAGGAGTTAATGAAACATCCCAAAAACTATTATACAGTGAAGCAAAAAAGTATTGGGCAGATGCAAACTATTCTACTTAAACGATGAGAGAGGTGTGTAATTTTTACCACTGGTACACTTCAGCTGTGAGACACTTCTTTCCGGTAGCTTTACTTTACTACCTGTGCGGCCCCGTGAGAAGTCAGTAGGTCGCGGGAGGGTCTACCCCATAGACATTATATACGTAGACGCAGGCTAATGGACTGACTTCGACTATTGGAGCTGACGTGTCAGCGCGGCCGCCATCTTGGATAGGTCCCCATTCGCCCCCAGTCAGTTTATTTCTAATGAGGAAGGTGTAAAGCCGACAATAAAAACACATTTTATTATGGTTTTTAACAAAATCAGACAAATGTAATGGCATATTAATACCAATATAAATGAGTCAATTTTATGTTTTGATAAAAAAAGAAGTTATATGAATTTATTTCACTCTTCCTCACTGGACTTACAGAACCAAAACCAGAGTAAAAGATAAAAACACGTCTTCTGAACCAATCTCAGCTCCAACCAAATAGTTGGTGAAGGATTTTCTGTAGAGCTTAGACGAATCAAACGCTCTGCTGCTCTGATCACCTTCACCGTTCCCTCTGAAGGAGCCATCTGCTGGTTTTAACACGAAGCAGGTAGAGGATCAGAGGATGAGGGCACAGCAGCTGGGATCAGCTTCACGGAACATGGACAGTTTGTCCCCAAAAGTGTTAGTGATAATTATAAACCATGACGGTTAAAGTTCCTTCCGTTAGCATTTCTTTGATAGCCAAATAACACGAGTTACGATTACCTAGTTTTATAGTCATATAATACTGTTCATTCTTACTTAACCCCATATTACCTGGTTTCAGTAGTACACCGGTTGTTGCAGCCATAGGCTGCATAAAAACACAGGCATAATAAGTTACTCCCTAATTTTAGTCATAAAAATTAATTCATTTGTATGTTAAATCTCTCATGTGATTTTTTTCCCCCTGTGCTCTGCAAACTTATTAAATCATCATCTGTTGTTTGTTCCTTGAAGATAAATAATAGTTTTTGGGTCATTATTAAAACTTAAGATTTATTTATCCTGCACATGTCGAATATCTATGTTCTCTATACAGTATGTGTCCTTTAAATAATTCAATAAAAATCACCAGATAGTTGCTCATTCTGCATAGACTCTAGTTGGGTTTGTCGTGAGGACACCCACCCCATATGGCCGCTAAGCTGTATCATTCTGCAGCACAGAATGAGGAGTCTACGTATATAATGTCTTCGGTCTACCCTACCTCGGATCGCCACTAACATTATTCTTTTGCGCTTCGAGGGATTTCGTATATTCCCTGACACAACATAAACTTATTGTCGAATATAAAACTGACAGGACATAAAACACAGACCTTTTGGAGCCATGCTGTAGTCTTTTTCCGGCTTGTTGTTTCGTTTACTGACGAAACCATGCACGACTTCGCTGATCTCGGATGATTTCGGGCTCTCTCGGCGACAGCTTCTTCCCTGCTGCTACGTGCTGCTGACGGCTCCCCGGGGAAAGGGCCAAGCAGCAGCATTGACCATGTCATTGAAAATGACGGACAACAAAAATGCTTAGCACAACCTCTGCCCTGAAATATCTGTGTGTTCCCTAAAACTTTTGTAAAAAATATTTTGTGGACTAAAGAAGACATGACTTGTTGGAAGGTCTGAGTCTTATAAAATCTGTTTAGAAACTAAAATTTCAGAAAAAGGACATCAAGCCTATAGTCAAAGATGGTGGTGTGATGATCTAGGGCTTCTTCGCTGCATTAAAGTTGCTGTGCTGAATCTACAAAACAAGCTAGGTTTTAACATAGTATAACTGTAAATATGTTGTGGCAAAAAAAAAATAATAAAAAAAATCAAGAAAAAAATGGTCCAGTAGCATTCGTCTGCAAAAATCGGTAAAGAAAAAAAAGTAAGATGTAAAATAATACAATCAATCAGTTACTTTTACCTTTAGGGCAAGTTGAATTTGATTTTTTTGTAATAATATTTTAAATCATAATTTTTAAAACTTTATTTTGCATTTGCCTATGATCTGAGACATCTAAATGTTATAAACCATCAGAAACAGAATAAATCTGGAAATGAGTAAATGTTTTTTATTGTACTGTATACTCCCCTTTTATATTCCCTATTTTGCTTCCCTCCTGAATTGCACAAAACATTTTTTTCCTTTTCATAAACTTACTGCTCTGTTTTGGATCCAAATCTCTCTGCCCATCGGAATTTCAAAGCACTCCCAAGCTCTCATCACTTCCAGCCTCCCACTCCTCAGTCTTAGGGAAAGAGGATAGGGCGGCAACTTGTGCCAGCAAGCACATTTCATTTCTGGGCCAAAAAGCACATGAAAGAGATATATTTCTGCAGTGTTCTGTATGGTGACATTATCTTCTGCTGCCTTTTTACCCTATAGTCACCTTGCCCAAACATCCTATAAAAATTAATTTGGTAATTTCTTTTAACCACTTTTATCAAATCAGTTTCAGAACAAACCTTCAGTGCTGCAGATATCTTATTTCACTGGATTAAGAATTCATCAGTGAGAGATGTTTCTTAAATTAATACTTTTAAGCAATTAATTCAGAGCCACTTTGGACTACTGCATTTGAAATGCATGCTCCTCTTTGTAATAACACTCCAAATGAGAAGATTAAACTAAAGGTCTTTTCTGAACTTGAAGTTGAGAAATCTTCCAGGGGAATCTAAAGTTTAATATAGGGTAACTGCAGCAACTTCCTTTCCTCAAACAGTTGTGCATTGTAAAGTTAATAATACCCGTTGCACGTATTAACATAATTTTTTACTCTGTATTGCAAAATAGCCTAAGTTAGATCAGACCACACTGGGTGATGCATGTCTACAGACTTCAGTTTTCAAGTCTTGCCATACAGTAGAGTCTCATTTGTATGAAGCTTGGTCTTTGATTGGGCCATTCTAACAGAGTAAGCGGCATGAAGCTCTGACTTCAGGTTTAGGGTTTTGTACTGCTGGAAGGTGAACTGGTTTCAAGACTTTTCCAGACTAACAGGTTTTCTTCCTGGATTGTCCTGTAATTAGCCCCATCCATCTCATCACAAAGTCTGACCAACTTCTCTATCCCTGGTACAGAAAAACATCCCCTCAGTATGATCCTACCATCCCCATGTTTCACTTTGGGGATCTTGTGTATCATTTTCTGCACATATACGGCCTGATTTGTATAACGTTTGTGCTTTTTAAAACGAGCACAAACCGCAAAAGCTTAGCCAAATCATGCTACAGCTTATTTACTAACTTTCCGCAGAGAGCATTGTACCTGTTAATCTGCAGGAAAATGCCCCTGATCAATATGCAGTGTGGGCGTTTTTTGTCAGAAGATGCTAAATATTAGGAGGAGAACATCCAAATAAGTAGGCATTTAAGGCGCAGTGCGATTTACCAAACATCAAACTGTTTTAGCACCTATTCCTACACCTACACCTATTAACACCTACTCCAAGGGGAGGGTGGAGGAGACACCCTCTCAGCCTCCAAAATAAACTGCCTAGAGAACAGGTACAAAAACTTATTGTTGCCTTGGACCCATATTTTGTTATATTTATTTTTCGTTTAGTATCTTGATTTAAAATATGTTTTTATAAAATAAACTTTTTAGTACAAAATTGTCCTTACCCTGTAAGATTTGTCGCTGGACATGATGGTGGCTGGTCACGGCTACAAACCCGGCATCTGCACGGCTTAAAATTAAGTTTTGTTGTTGCAACGACAACCATGACACACTAGAAGTCACTCTGGAGCCCATGTTCCATATTCAACGTTTAAGTTTATTTATGAAAACTGAAATATATAATTCTCAGACATACTAGCCTAATAGTAATGAACTCTCCAACGACTATAGACTTGAGACGTATGATGTCTATTCCCTTTGTTTTTTTCCAAAGAAGCAAAACGAATCAACTGCCCTTATTTCTCCTAGCTCTGGCAGTTGTGCAGTGGATGGGGCAGAAAAGTTGGCACACACAGCAGTGTACGCAAAGTCTGCTCCTGTTTTGAGTTGTGCACACAATTTTAGTAACAAGCGCAAATAAAGGATAACCCATGTTGCAAAAAAATTTGCACCACAGGCAATGTTGTGCTCCTATTTGGAATTTTGATAAATCAGCTCCATATGGTTTGGCTTTTAGGGTAAATTTTGGCATTATATGCTCAGAACGCCTTCATCCACATGCTTTTTAGGGATGATCACTAATAGTTGTCCTTCCAAGGATTCTCCTACCTGAGCTGTGAATCCCTGGTTCTCTAGAGCTATGGGTTTCTCTGCTGTGTCTCTGATTAATTTTTTTCTTTCTTGGCTAGTCAGTTTAGGTGGATGGGCAAATCTTGGTGGTGCTGCAGTTGAGCTATCCTTCTTCCATTTTTTTTTTTTAGATTAATCCAACATCGTACTCAACAATACATATTCAATGCTTAGAATATTGTTTTAGAGTTTAACTGATGTGTTTCAGGACTAGACCAAGTATCCTGTTTTTTTGGAAGTTAAAATATGGTCACCCAAACCACAACTTTGTGTTTGTGTGAATACATTGCAACGTTTTTGGCTGGATCATGAATAAAAAAGCAAGAGCAGTGATGTTTTTGCAGCCATAGAGTAAATAAAGTAGCTGTTCAGCAACTTTTTATTGGAGTTTTTGTCATACATACACAGATAAGATACAGCTTATGATCAATTGTATTGGAAAGAATAGATAGGTATGCGCCAACATTTTTGGAATAAAACAATTACTTTTGCATATCAGGTTTTATTTTGAAGCATTTTATATGGCTATAGCAGGGAAGCAGCCAAGTCAAGCAAATACCCAGCAGAAATAAACAAGTTCCTGGCTCTGATGGAAGCTTACCTCTAATAAACTAGACCTAGAATCCAAAGTGTTTGGAAAAAGTAAATTTCTGCCATTTAGTTCAGCAAATATGGGATCTATAATATAAAGGCTGTGTTTTCAGGTCAGCACAAGTGCTACTTTGAAGCCAACAGAGCTTATAGGGTATAATTAGGCTACTGTGTGGAGCAGTGGAGAATGTTAAAATGAATGTCCTCTTTATAAAATTCTCCCTCAATGGTTAATTTCACACTGTGTAAAGGTTTATGGGTAATGCAAATGTTGCATTGTTTAAGAACCTTTGACAATCCTCATTTTGCATATTTTAATAGTTTTGCAAAGTCAGCAGCCAAGCAGTGTCCACTTCAAATAGTATTAATACAGAACATCTTTCTATCATCTGTCCTAAGGTTGAGTGATAAAGGATTCTGCAATAACAGGGTGTGATGTGGGAAAAATGTGTCACGACTGATATCAGGAAATGGGACAGAACCCCCAGAGTCTGAATGCTGCTTGTGGAACTGGGTTAGATGGCTGATGGAAACACTGATTGAGACATCATCATGAGGTAAAGATTGCGAGGAGAGGTGCATTACAGCCAGTTAAAAAGAACATGTGGGAATCCTGAAAACAAGAGACCGTGGACAGATTGTTTGGGAGAACTGGGTCAGGAAAAATCAGTAGAGCAGGGATAACTCAAATAAAGCTCTGTTCTTTTAAGCACACAGGAACAAACACAGACGTCAGGGAACAGATCTTCCTCATTAAAGTTACGCTAAAGCTTTACTAGAGTGGTGCCAGGACAGCAGGATACTTTCTTTTGAATGAGCTCTGGAGGACAGGAAACTAAAAGGCAAATCAAACACGTATGCAAATAAGGACAGCAACCTAACAATAAAGCTGAAATATTTTAATAGCTTTTGTTCAAAACTAAACATACTATATAAGAATTTAACTACAGTTAATAAAGAGATGCCAGACCACGAGTCTTTGGGTGGAACTGGCTATAAAATCTTAGCACATTACTTTCTGCAGTTTGTGTTGGAAAGTGCATCTCTGATCTATTGCAATATCTACCAGACATTTGCATAAAAATAGGCATCAAGTTTAGACAATGGAAGAACTGGTCCTGGATGAAGATTTATTAAGATCACCAATGGATATGTAAAATATTTAATTTGCATGAATGCTCAAAACTGACACCAGCAGGCATAAAAGTGACCAAAGTTGAAACCTTCTTTTGAGATTGGCTGCTCTTTTTTTGATCAGATTAGATGTTTTTCTTTGGTTGATTGATGTGCTACAAGCGGTTTGTTTCCTACAATATTCAATGACACAGAAGATGGACCAAGAAAGCGGCAATCTCTTTAGCCAATGAAATCTGAAAGGCAAGACATTTTGGGGAGTCTATGCATTATAGGCACATTGGTCTCCACTAAATGGTTTCACGCTTACCTAATATACAAAATTCAGAAACTCCAAAACAGCTTGTAGCACTTTCTATTCGGGCTTTCTACTCGAACTATGAACCATCCTGTGTATTGTAAAATTCACCGAACATTTTCACTAAATGCTCCAGTTACAAGTTGGTTCCTTCTAATTTAGATCTTTTGCACACCCATCATGGGCTTGGAAGGTTGGTGTTCAGATTCAAATTGTTCTATTCCTTCAAGGTCCCTAACCCTTGTGCTAAGTTTTTCATGTTTTGAGTGCAAAGACTTAGTTTAGCCTAGTCAAAAGCTACAGAGAGCGCAAGCCTGTGATCAGTAATCCACTTCCTGTGAATTCATGTATAGCACCGCCGTTTTCAAAAAACCCCCCCACAAAACAAAAAACAAACAAAAAAAACAGTGTACTGAAGATATCGAGCAGTGTCCTTCACTGATGGAGTACAAAGAAATGCTATGGACTTTTACTTTGTGGAGGTAAATTGCAGGAAAAGTGGGTTTTGAGGTGGCCATCCCTATTCAGTCGCAGGTGGAAAGTTACAGTGCAAGACGTCCCAGGTATTTTTTTGTCAAGACTGAAAGGAAAACATCTCTAATAGGTGTGTGGGTCTGTGTAAACTTGCTGAAGGAGAAATATAAACTTGGATTTAACTTTTTGCAAGAATGCATAGTCCCTTGACAACTACAGAACGTGTGCCGTAATTTCCTTCTGTAGATCAGGGAGTTCAATGTTGTCCTGACAAGAATTGCGGTAATAAATGCTCATCTCTTTAATAATTGGAGCACTCAGGATAGATACTGTACATATTTTTATGGTCAGCATAAGAAAAATGGTGGAATTACAGGTACATAACTCAGTCCATCAGCATCTTAAAATAAAACTGAGGGGTTCATGACGCTCATCAAAATGTGTAACCTACTCTCGTTTACAGTCACTCTTTCTCCATTTATTGTGTATGCTTTTTTTTACTATATCAAATTAACACTTACACTCATTTTTAAAACCAGGCTAAGTGGTAGTGCTATAAGCTCTTTTCCCATGTATGATTTGTGCACTTTTGTATAAAATTATATGAGAAAAATTGAAAAATCACCCCACTAATATTGTGTGCATACAAAATTCTCTAGACTCTAACAGAAACAATATCCCTTTAGATTTCAAACTGGAGTAAATTGAATCAGTCTGCATGAATAAAAATAAATGCTACACCAAGACCTGGAGCCATATTTTTTTTGCTGAAGAATAGGCCTAATTGGTCAAATATATTGTGTAAAGTAGATATCACGAGTTATTCTTCAAAAGCTCTGTAGTGTTATTCTAAATATTTCCTTGACAGCCAGTTTGTTGCTGTTCTCTGATGAAATGGTAATTGTACATTTTTTTATTTTGTCATGTTGATTTATGATCCTTGAAATCATATATCTGCTATTACTGTCATGCATAAACCTTAGAGTAGATGGTAAATGTTAAAATGGCTGAAATGTGGCGCAGTTGGTAGCACTGCTGCCTTGCAACCAGAAGGTACAGGGTCTGCTTCCTCCCACAGTCCAAAAACACCACTGTTAGGATAAGCGGTATAGATAATGGCTGGATGAATGTTAAAAAATGACATAGAAGAAAAGCCTATATTTTTTGCACTGTGATTAATAGGTACTGTCAGTCATGTTGCAGCCATTTACCAGGAGATGCATCTTCTAAGAGCTCTGTAGATGGAAACATGCTGTTTAAATGGTTTGTTCTCAAAACAGTTCAGCTCTGTTATACATTTCAGCTATCCTGTATTCTGTTTCTTAAAGACATATACTGCTTTGCTTTGGTTGTAAAAATTTCCCAATAGGCCTTTAGTGAACCTTCAAGTTGCTACTTTCTAGAAAAACAGACATGAACTCATACAAAGGCACATTTAGCTGAGGATACAGCTTAAATGAATGAGTCCTAAGGCAGAAAGGTGAGCCATGGCTCCACAGTTTCTGCCATTTACAAATGAGTCTCCCAATTTAGCCAGATCCCCTGTGAGGAGGTGCCAAAAAATTTAAATGTGGACCTAGAACAAACACACCTCTCCACTTTAATATGCTGCAGCGCAGGTAAGGATAGACATGTTTAGAGCAAAGTGAATGAAGCTGAAGTTAGTCGTTTACATGAATTAGCTTGATGGTTGAGAGAAGTTGTAGCAAACAGCCTTTTGCAGGCTTTTTTTTTGGGAGGGGTCTGAGCTGCCAATTAAGATTCAGGCTATTTCTGCTGTATGAGGGAAAATACAGATACAACCTTGTGAAAATGTGATTTTTTTCCAGATGCTCCTTGACAGATGAAGTAGTTTTTAATGCAACCAAAAAGAGAACACATCAATACCCCAATTACTGCAGCATTGCATTGCTAACTTTTGTCAGATTGTTGCTGATCAGCAGTTTTTTGATGTCTTTAGAAACTGAGAAACTTGCTTCTAATCTGATTAATTTAACATATAGTGGGTAAAAAGTAACATGGAAGAACCATAGGAAATTGTAAGATGTTGGTTGTATATTGTTTTGGTTAAGTTTTTTTAGTCCACAAGCAGAAAGTCACTCAGAAAGCTGATAAAGATTTAACAATTTATTGTAAAGTGAAGGAATAGTGGTTTGCAGGAATTGAGATCTTTTAGACTGCAGTTTGTTGAACCTCTAGTAAGAAGAGGGCATGTATTACTGAGAGGTTAACGAGATGAATTTTGATGAAGTGAAATGTGTCAGTTGCCTACTGGATGAGGCACTGAGGTCCCTGAGAGCGCTGATTCTGCTGCTGTTACTTGTAAAATTGAATCTTGATGACCTGGTAAGGCTCTGTGGTGTCTGAAGGCATGAGATTGAGCAAATAGATGTAATCTTTACCCCAAATAACTATTAATCTTGGCAATTTCTGAGACAACAATCTTCTTCAGGTAACGCAAACACAGGAATCACACATTTTATTGACCAACTGTCGCAACAACATGTTCCTCCCTGATCCTTTATACTGGCTGCCTGACAAGCCACTGGTCTGGGAGCAGCTCCCAGCAGTGGCAACATCTATGCAAATAGGTAAACACCACAAAAAAGTTAATTGGAAAATAAAACGGCAGCCAAAGATCATGAAATTTTGATGGAATGTTGGCCAATAAAACTACATTTGGGTTCAGTTTTGAGTTACTACTTTGGGTTCCACAACTGGTGTTTGACCTGATAACGATGTCATCTACACCTCAAGTATAGGGCTGAACCTGAATATATAGACACCTTGACCCTCTGTTAGTTCTGGTTTGTTTTGGCTGATTTTACTCTCCAAGTTTACAGTCAAAACAACTGAGGCCTACTTAGATAATAAAATCCATCACACCATTTTATGGTATAGGAAGACACAATGCCTAGGGGAATAACAGTCCAGCATGGTCTAACAACTCATTTGACACAGTGGCATAGAGAGCTTTATCAGCAGATGAGTCAGGCTGCCTTAGATTTTCTTTTCACATGCTGAAAAATTAAGGTCCGCAGTTCTCACAGTCCTTATGTGGCTTATTTATATTAGCTTCTTCAACGCCACATCCACAAACCGGACTAAATTTTTAAATAATTGAGTTCTGAATTGAAAAAACAGCGATTAAATAATTATCCTTCCAAGCTGCAAGGTTTGCACCCTATTTATGTTAAATACCTCAGAGCTCATGCATGATACATCTATAAACAGAATTGCTTTACCCAAAAAAAGTTTGTTTAGAATTAGGGCAGATGCCCTTAAATAATGAATGTGTGTTAAACCCTCTTGTAGCTGAGCATGTGCCTTTTAATTAGTAGTACATGTTTCAGTATACACAAGCAAGGCATTGAACTTTATTTGTGTAGCACACTTTCAACAAAAAGACAATTCAAGATGCTAAACCAACCTCTAGATACCATGAAATAATTGCTGATATGGCTAATAACTACATTACTGTTGCTCTGTATTCAGTTAATCAGATTGTAGAAACCCCAGATAGCCTTGTGTCATCAAAGTATTTATAAAAAAATGAAATTCAGTAAAAAACTTGAGTACACTCTGACTCTGGCAAAAACAGATCAAATACAAAAACAAATTCAATGTGCCTTCCTCAGCTCCATGGATTCATGAATATAGAACATACTGATCCCACAGTGATGCTCATAGATGGTTTCTGGGAATACTTTCTTTTTCCTAAAAACTACTGTGTTTTAGTACCTTAATATTAAATCTGCGAAAAAAGTATATTGTAAACAATTGGAGTTAACAAAAAGCCTTTTAGGAGAATGCGTCGCTTAATTAGCTCATAAAAACACAGCATCCCAGAGTGACAGCTGCTACAGTGCACCTGTTATCGATGCACTTGCTATTAACTAGTTCTGTTCTGCTCAGCTCTCAGCGAGGATGGTCTCTTTTTTCCCTCCCTCCTCCTCCTGTGTCTTATCCCACAGCTCTCTGTCTCCTGTGCCTCTATCTGGAGTATCTTTTGGCAATTTTCTCCGAAACCAAACTGAATAAGCGAAGATGGAAATGGTCAGCTGGTCTCTGAATGCTATTGATAAAATCTACTCAACTCTACGAATCACCGGTAAGGGTCAACCGGGGTGTCAACCATGGTGATCGGGTTTCTGCTCTCTGGGACTCATCCGCAATTTGTCATCGGACTTGGAGATACTGTCGGTACGGATTGGGGCAACTGGAAATTAATTGGATTTGGAACTATTAATCTGGGAATTAATTTGGATTTTGACTTTAATTTGAACTAGAATTTGGCTGAATTAGACTATAAAAGAAACCACTGACAGACTGAAGGGACAGAAAGGAATATTTGATATCTCCCTGCAATCCAAACAATTTATATTTTGGCTCCCATGAAGACCTTCAACCTGGTCCTAATCAAATGTCCCCGAGAAGAATGTCAACAGAGTCTCCTCTCCCCCGTACACTTGCATCTACTGACGCACACACTGACATGGTTACACACACTCACATTCACACACACCGTCTCGCTGTATCCTTAATTCTCTCTCCTGCAACAGGAAGCTGGATAACAGCGCGCCTCGATGGCAGCGCGTTAACCTGTGGACTGGAGCTCATACCTGCCCATCCCTCCTGATGTGTCATTGTTAATGTCTGAATATGTGCTTAAATGTTTGTTGGTGTGGTTTTTTCAATTACCTGCGTTGTGAGTGCTGTACGGACCCACAACACAGGTGAGCGTTTTTTCCCCCTCACCGTGGAACCCTCCCCTCCCCAGATGTGTACTTCTCTATGTTTCATAAATGGGAGCGCCGCTCGGTGGCTGCATGCCCAACAGTGACCTGGATCTGTTTGTTGTTGTTGTTGTTTGTAATGATCTTGGACAGGTTGTACTGTATCTGTAAATTCCTTGTATGCATCATTCTTGTATGTGTCATACTTGGCCATTAAAGCTGATTCTGATTCTGAATTTGATTAACAACGGATACTAGAAGTGGAAAAAAAGTTTCTAATCTAAAAGAAATGTTTAGTCACAATAATTCAAATGTCAATATTAAAGAAATAAAATATGCATTTTTTTTTTACTTTAAGAAGTCATGTGTGCAGCATTTTGTTACTGTTTCAGGAAATTTGCTGCAAAATTTTTTTTCCAATTAGACAGTTTATGTTAGCTCTTAGTTTATGCTGAATATGATACATCTATCCATTCTCAACAATCCTAAACCCAGCTCCTTTAAAGGTTGGCAGAGGGCTGGCGCTTATCTCCATCGGTCCACCAGGTGAGACGAGTACTACACCTTGGACAACCCCCCACCCCATGCATTATGCATTCACAGGGATAAAACGTAAACTCTGTGCACATTCACATGATTTGAACCCAGGACCATCATCATGCTGTAAAGCTATAGTACTTCAAAGAATTATTAATCTGCATACTAATATCATGTTTTGGGCCCGCCTGATTAGCTGACTCGTCTCTCCTGTGATAACATGAGGGTGTGACTGATTATAGTGTCAATCAAGGGCTACAGACAGATTTATCATTACAGGAACGTAAAATTAATGCCATTGTCATAGCTGTTAGCAGATTTTATTCATACAATTACTTTGCTAGAGATTAAGCACCTACAGTACATTTCTACCAGTCAAAAAAAAAAAACATGTCCTGAAACAGTTATTTCCAAATCGCTCCCCTCTTTTATATCTGATTTTAACTTTAAGTAAACTAAAGTCTTCCATCAAACTTGACATGAATCCTCCAATGTATTAATTCATCTTTAATGTCAAGCAAGTTTCTTTATCTTTGCACTGAACATTGTGAGGGAGGAAAAGGCTGCAGACATTTGCTTCATCTTGCATGATAAAAGCTGTCACTCAGATTCCAAGGCACTGAAATGCGTTGAGACACTTGTATGAAAAGTATAAATCTGCTTTTTCTGTCTAATCATGATCTACGTCGGCTTTGTAAACAATTTTTACTACTTTAAATTTGTACATTTTGTAACACTAAAATAAAACGCTTTAATATATTTGATTTGGATTTCATGTGATGTATAAACACAAAATAGCACATGACTATACAGTATAAGGACAATGACACCAAGAAAATCAGAAAAATGTGGTATGTATTAGTATTCAGCCCTAGTTAGCCAAACATAGCCATTTTTTCTGTAGTTAGAGCTGCAACTGGGGTATCTACCTGCTTTGCACTAAAGTTGGATGTGTTTGCCCATTCCTCTTTGCAATAGCTGAAGCTCGGTCAGATTTAATGTGAAGCATATGTAAATGGTTTAGAAGCCATTGATTCTCTATTTTATTTTGACTTGGTTGTTTTAAAGCATAAATATGCTTAAAAATAGTTGTTTCATGTGGATCTGGTAGTGTGTTTAGGCTTTTATGCTCGCTTAAAGGTGAACCTCTGCCCAAGAGTCTGATTTTCTCACAGTTTTCCACATTCACAATCCAGAGACTACCTATTTGTTACCAAAATAGTTGGTGGGTTGATGTCCATGTTTTTTTTTCTCAGGGCTGTCCTGTATTTTGCCCCATCCATCTTACCATAGAGTTTGAGAAGCCTTCCTGTTCCTGCTGAATAGGAGGCATTCTCAAATGGTATTCCAAACAGAGTTTTGTATGTAGGCCTATAACAGCCATTTAATTTACACCTGATCAGAAAACATTTGTTCACAAATTCATGTTCCCTGTGTAGCTTGGGGTAAATTTAAAGAGGGACATATAGCTACATCTAAAATTAGAATAAACATTCAGATGAGGCTCATTTTTCAGACAAAACATATCTTTTGAAGTATATTTATTTTTATTTAGCCAACATTTCTGCATTTAAGGTAATAAAACAGTCAATATCAGGAGCCAAAATCCAGAAAGCAGGCAATGACAGGGCAACACACAGAATCAGATTTTATTGAAGAATATTTCCAGGTCACACGGGAATCTTGCAAAATATCACAAGATTAAACAAGATGTGTAGTCAATCGCTTTCTGATTGACTACATGTCAATCAGAATGCTCATTTCTCTCCAGAACACACCGAACATGCTGTGGGACAACACAATCGACCATGTTAAATATCTCTGATTTGTGATTGGATCATTCCTGACACCCATTTAAAAAGAACACACAACCGGAATATCTCATAAGATTATCTTTAAGGCCATCCCGGTAATTGTGGTGTCTTAATGGGTTTCATTTGACTGCAAGTCAGGCAACAAATCCAGACAACAGACAGGTAAAGTTTTATGATTTTTTATTGTTTTTTTGCAAGTGGGTTTCAGAAGGAAAGGAA
Source organism: Apricaphanius iberus (assembly GCA_028564705.1). NCBI lineage: Eukaryota > Metazoa > Chordata > Actinopteri > Cyprinodontiformes > Aphaniidae > Apricaphanius > Apricaphanius iberus. The sequence continues at coordinate 56,124 of JAPXFQ010001389.1, read as the reverse complement.
GGGAGACTGGTTTGGAGAGTCTGGGTAGCGGGAGCGGGCTGGAGAGAAACAGGTAAGAGTCCAGGAATAGTTATGGTTTGAGTAATTCGTGAGACAGCCAAGAGTGACCTAACTTTGAGTTCGCTGTGGAGTGGGTCGAAGGTAGTAAGTGCAAGACTTTGTGCTGAGGTTGGCTGGGGATGGGTGGACAGATCAGTTGATGATCCAGTGTTCCTTTTTTGCAGGAGATGGAGTTGGTGGAGTACCGGTGGATTCCAGAGGAGGGCGGCAGTAGTGGCAAGTACGGAGGATTGTTTTTTTTTTTGGAAGGTGATTGCGTTGGAGGGTGGACAGGCAGACCTCTGCAGGCTGTGGTGATAATAGTGAGTTTAGAGGGGGATCCTTTAGTAGGGAACGGTGTGGAGGCTGAAGAGGGAGGAACCAGGATAAGAGTAACTTGCTTGATCAGAAGCTTCCAGAGCAAGGAAAGGGGAATCCAGGGCTGGATCACGCATAGGAGCGAGAATCATCTGGTTTCAGTCTCAAGGAACCACTCCCCTTAAGCCTGCCGCACACGAGAACAATCTGCTGAGCAGAAATATATTCAAGACAGTTTGCTTAGCAGATAGCTTGCTGTATGTGCGTAGTTTTCGGTGAGTTTTCTGCCTCGCGGTGTTGAGGTGAAAATCAAACACGGGTATCCTGCTCTCGTCTTTGATATAAAAGTTTAAAGCAATGCACTTCCATCTTTGCCATTCTATGTCTATCACATAGTAATCACAGTAAATGTTATTTCAGTCGGACATAATATGAACATGTTTTAATGGTATAAATATTTTTGCACTCAGTCTTTCTGTATATTCTGTCTAAGTATTTGAAATATTAGTGCCATCTGCATTGTCCTACATAACTTATTATCACAAGGTTGAGCTTGGTTGAAATGTTTTGCTGAGCTGTTAGGTCCAGGTTTTCAGAAGCACAAGTATATGTTGAAAGGGCTTTCAGCAGTAATGTGGCAATCATTTCAAAACCTATGCACCTAACCCTCCCACACGAGGGTGTAAAATAAATCAATGAAATGCACATACACTTAGATCCAGGTCTGCTCAATAGCTACACAACCTGCATCCTCAGCTTTGTGTCAAATTTGACCCGAATCACAAATATGTAAAACACAGAACCATGCTCTTCAAAATAAATATTTCTACCCGCTGTCAAGTATTAGTGCCACAAGGACTGAACCGGTCTGTAACTGCTCGGTCATGGCATGTCATCAAGACAGTAAGGCAAGACTGGGAAGTCTGACCTCCTGCCCTACATTTGCAACCTTCCCCCAATTTAATTTGATTGGCCCAGGGGGAGCTGTTAAGCCCATCCACTCCATGATCCCCCTCTGGTGGTTAGAACCCTGATGGGGATGTTTAAGGATGTGAAGCCGCACCGTTCCCATTTGTTTTCCTGCAGGTAATCAATGGCAGTCTCAGGGTTACAGCTAATGTGATTTATGTTTCCTATTTCCGCTGTTATGCTTCATGTACAAATTGTCTGTGCTGATGTAAATTCCCCAGTCTTTTCACAACTTGCTGACATGGAATCTAAAGCTGCCAAACCAGAGCGGCTTGTCCATGATTGCATTCAGGACTATTTAATTTTTATCTAGGAACAAAGAGCAGAGTGTTTCATCTCCTGTGGACCGGACTGTTTGATAAGTCTCATGGCAATTCTACACAACAATATATTTCTCTTTTCATTTAAGCGCCTGAGCACATTGGGAATTATATAAATGTTTTGTGATTGTAAATCATTTATAGTCTAAACACAAGGCAAATTCGATAAACTTTTCCACTGGTGCATACACTATTACCTGCAGCAATTACATGCACATTAGTATCTCTTCTCTGTGCTACCAAAAGCATTAAGGAAAATAACATGGATTGCTTTCAAAAAAGCATCACAAGTGTGGAGATTAGCACATAAACCTTTATAAAGTGGGCATGGTATATATTTAATAGATGGTTAGTTGATGCACTCTGATGAAAGCCTTGAAAACTGGTCAAAAAGAGGATTGATGAAAAGATGAAGTTTCTATCTCAGTTTTGCCTTTTGTCACTAATTTTGCAATGATCCGTTTTCCATTTACCCATTCCTGTGACTTCCAATGAGTTACTTCATTCCACTGTCATTCCTTCCTCTGCTTTCCTTTTCCTTACGTATTGACCCTACTCTTCACTGAGTCAATTGCTGCATTACTTCTCACCATTCCAAAAATTTCCAGTTTGCAGTGGCATGTAAACCTATTCAAACCCTGTCATTTTTACATTTTGTCTTATCACAGCCATTAATTATTACATATTTCTTTAGAATTTTAATTGATAGTCCAACACAAAATTGTACATGATTGTGAAATAGAATGGGTAGTTTTCTGAATTCCTTTTACAAATAAACACAAAAACACCTTTATAAAATTCAATACATCCAAATGCCTTCAGAAAGTAATTAGTAAGCATTCTCAGTATTAATATGCTGTTCAGCTGTTATATGAAGGAATCAGATGTTAGAAAAAATGTGTGAACAACCACCATGAAGACAGAGGAACAAAGCCAAAAAAGAGAGTATTAATCTTAGGCTACACATGAACATTATTTTTATAAAGCAATATGCCCAATTCTTTATTTCTTGTGTTTTCAAATTGCTTTTATATGTTAGGAATTTTTATTTTGTTTCTCTAACCTTGGGGTTAGTTTAGTGCTTACCATACTTACGTATACTGTAGGTAGACCCTGATTTTTTTGGTGTGGAGTCATATTTAAGTCTTGTCAGCTAGTTGCACTCTATTAGTATTCACTTTTTACTGAACCCCCTGTTGATTTTGTCACTCCAGCTCGCCTTCCTCAGCTATTCCTGATCCTTCCTCCCTCATTGCTTTAGCCTGTTGTAATCACTCACCTGTCTTCACTCCACCCTATCATTTGTGCTTCTGTTTTCCATTCATTCCTCACCAAATCTCTCTGTTACTCACCTCTTTCACTCCGTTTAGCTCCTTGTAGAGTTTAGATAAAGCCAGATGTTCTGTAGTTAGTTTGATCATTAAAAACCCCTGAAAAATTATCTTGTGTCTGTTTTGGTGTGTCACAACCATAAAACCTATTGAATTTATCCAGATGTGGGTAGGAAAGGTTTCCATTTACTTGAGTAACTTTCTAGGCAAAAACCGCTACACCATATTTTTTGAGTATTGTTATTATGGATTATCGTTATTCTTGAGTAAAATTACTGGATACCCCGAAAAAACCACGAGTAACTCCACTGAATGGAAAACCATTTCACCTAAAAAGGCATTAAACACAGACAAACCTTAAAGGGGATGTATCAGGAAAATTCCACTTTTTCTAGCGTTTAAATGCAGTGTGTTGTGCTTTTAGTCTTTAGGAATGCAAAAAAGCATTAATTAGTCACCCCAGGTGTTGTGGAGATATTTTCGTATACCATTTTAGTCATTTCTTAGGCTGTTCATTTTTCTCTTTTGTCTATTACGTTTTTTTATTATTATTACGTCACATTACTTGCATTGGAACTGTTAAACAAGATCATAGACTTCCGGCTAAATGTTGAGTGAATCCGCCATCTTTGTCGCTGCAAGTTTGTAGTCCAAGTTCAGGAATTCCCATGTTACAAGTGGAATAGTTAAAATTCTCGGTTAAAGGATTTTTAACCCACACAATTCTTTACACCCTCTTCCTGAACCAGAACCTTTGTGAAGTGCCTATGTTTTATTTTTCATGGTAGTTTAAGTATTATTTGTTTGTGGGAAGAATGAGAGCTTCAGTGACCTCTGCCAGCTTCAAGAAGCTTCATTTTATTGAGGGGTCAGTATTCAGAAGAAAGGGGTCAGAAGCATTTGTGAAATACTTCATTTTATTGACTATGGAAATGATGAAAACAGTGCACCTGTTATCGATGCACTTGCTATTAACTAGTTCTGTTCTGCTCAGCTCTCAGCGAGGATGGTCTCTTTTTTCCCTCTCTCCTCCTCCTGTGTCTTATCCCACAGCTCTCTGTCTCCTGTGCCTCTATCTGGAGTATCTTTTGGCAATTTTCTCTGAAACCAAACTGAATAATCGAAGATGGAAATGGTCAGCTGGTCTCTGAATGCTATTGATAAAATCTACTCAACTCTACGAAGCACCGGTAAGGGTCAACCGGGGTGTCAATCATGGTGATCGGGTTTCTGCTGATTGGAATGGGCAGTTACTGGAACTACCGAAAAATGGGCAACAAAGATCTGAAACACGGTCGAGATTGGTCACTGTTCTGGAAGCGATTGGACGGCTGAAGGAACAGCTGGATGCGTTGATTCGTACTGATGGGACTCAGAACCAAATGCTGGGGGAGCTGGGACGCAGAACAGACGCTGTAAGAGGCGATCTGGCCGGCGCTCTGGGACTCATCCACAATTTGTCATCGGACTTGGAGAAACTGTCGGTGCGGATTTGGGCAACTGGAAATTAATTTGGATTTGGAACTTTAATTTGAAATACAATTTGGCTGAATTAGACTACAAAAGAAACCACTGACAGACTGAAAGGGACAGAGAGGAATATTTGATCTCTCCCTGTAATCCAAAAAAATTATATTTTGGCTCCCATGAAGACCTTCAACCTGGTCCTAATCAAATGTCCCTGAGAAGAATGTCAACAGAGTCTCCTCTCCCCCGTACACCTGCATCTACTGACGCACACACTGACATGGTTACACACACTCACATTCACACACACCGTCTTGCTGTATCCTTAATTCTCTCTCCTGCAACAGGAAGCTGGATAACAGCGCGCCTCGATGGCAGCGCGTTAACCTGTGGACTGGAGCTCATACCTGCCCATCCCTCCTGATGTGTCATTTTTAATGTCTGAATATGTGCTTAAATGTTTGTTGGTGTGGTTTTTTCTATTACCTGCGTTGTGAGTGCTGTACGGACCCACAACACAGTTGAGCGTTTTTTCCCCCTCACCGTGGAATCCTCCCCTCCCCAGGAACAGCCCTAGGTTGGTTTAAATCTTATTTGTCTAACAGATTTCAGTTTGTTCAGGTAAACAATAGATCTTCCTCAACCTCAATAGTTACTTGCGGAGTACCACAGGGTTCAGTGCTTGGGCCGATTCTCTTTACTATATATATGCTTCCTATTGGTAAAATAATTAGGCAGCATGGGATAAAATTCCATAGTTACGCAGATGATACACAGCTATATCTATCCATTAATCCTGATGAATCCAATCAGTTAGGTAGACTACAGGCATGTCTGGAAGACATAAAAACTTGGATGACTCTAAACTTCTTGCTTCTAAATTCTGATAAAACAGAAGTTGTCGTCTTTGGACCAGAAGCTCTGAAAAAGAAACTACTTAGTCAGCCCCTTCACCTGGACGGCATTAAATTAGCCTCCAGTAATAAAGCAAAAAACCTCGGTGTCATTTTTGACCAAGATATGTCATTTAGATCTCACATTAAAGAAGTCTGTAGGATTTCCTTTTTTCACCTTAGGAATATTACAAAAATTAGAACCATCCTGTCCAGGAGTGATGCTGAAAAACTAGTCCATGCCTTTGTTACTTCAAGGCTGGATTACTGTAACTGTCTATTATCAGGTAGTCCACAGAATACAATTAAAAGTCTTCAGTTAGTTCAAAATGCTGCTGCTAGGATTCTGATGAATATTAAAAGAAGAGATCACATTTCCCCTGTTTTAGCTTCTCTTCACTGGCTCCCAGTAAAATCTAGAATAGAATTCAAGATCCTCCTTCTGACATATAAAGCCCTTAATAATCTAGCTCCATCATACATAAGAGACCTGATTGTTCCATATGTTCCTAACAGAGACCTTCGCTCTCAGACTGCAGGTTTACTGGTAGTTCCTAGGATTTCTAAAAGTAGAATGGGTGGCAGATCTTTCAGCTATCAGGCTCCCCTCCTATGGAACCGGCTCCCAGGGTTGGTTCGTGAAGCAGACAATTTGTCTATCTTTAAAACTAGGCTAAAAACTTTCCTCTTTGACAAAGCTTACAGTTAGAGATATGTTTATAGGTAGTTAGAGTCAGGTCAGACAGGTAGATAGGAAGAGACAGGTTAATGTTAGTAGTCAGGCAGAGTGTCAAAAGTTAGGAAGAGATAGGAAGAGGTAGAGTAGCTAGGTAGAGATAGATTAATGTAAGCCAGGTAAAGATCCGGAGCCGGTCGCGGCTTACCGCCGCGGAAGAAATGCGCCCCACGGGGGCCAGCCAGCGCCGGAGAGAGGTCCCTCAAGGGGATCCTCCCGCACAGTGCGGCCGCCCATTACCTGCCGGGTTGAATCCCCCGGGCAGACTGTGCGGACCCCACCCGTTTATCTCTTAAACGTTTCTCGCCCTCTTCAACTCTGTCCTCTCAGTTCTGTCTATTTTTCCTTAAGATAGTTGTCGACTATCGGTCTCGTGCCGGTATTTAGCCTTAGATGGAGTTTACCACCCACTTTGGGCTGCATTCTCAAACAACCCGACTCCGAGAAGACCCCGGCATGACGGGGGCCGTTACCGGCCCTACACCGTCCACGGGTCAGGAGGACTCAGACAGAGTGTTGGTAGCCAGGTCTCCTAGTAGCTAGGAGACAGGTTAATGTTAGTAGCTATGCTGCTTTAGGCTAGGCTGTTGGAGGACATTATTAGGGTCTGTTCCTACTTTCTCTCCTACTTCTCCCCAACTGCATGATGTGCTGTCAATTCAAGCACTAACCTGTTTTCTATTATAGTAGGTGCTCCGGATTAGCCCTGCTTGACGACCCTGACTAAGATGGCATTGCAGTGACGGAAAATTCTCCACGTCCTGCAACAAACTTCTGCATCAGTTCTATTGCTCTTTCTGTGTCTCTGTTATGTATTCTCCAAGCCACAGACGGTCGCGGCAGATAACCGCTTGTGCTGAGCCTGGTTCTGCCGGAGGTTTCTTCCTGTTAAAAGGGAGTTTTTCCTTCCCACTGTCGCTGCATGCTTGCTCAGTATGAGGGATTGCTGAGAATTCCACGACGCAATCTTCTGTGGTTCTGTAATTTCTACACTAAACATTGTATTGTAATAACTCTTTTTGTAAAGTGCCTTGAGATGACATCTGTTGTGAAATGGCGCTATATAAATAAACTGAATTGAAATTGAAATGTGTACTTCTCTATGTTTCATAAATGGGAGCGCCGCTCGGTGGCTGCATGCCCAACAGTGACCTGGATCTGTTTGTTGTTGTTGTTGTTTGTAATGATCCTGGACAGGTTGTACTGTATCTGTAAATTCCTTGTATGCGTCATACTTGTATGTGTCATACTTGGCCATTAAAGCTGATTCTGATTCTGATGTTTGCAGTACGCGAAAGGGCGTATAATCAAGGACGTGCTTCTGCAGCTGATAAACACAGATAATCATGACTAAAATAAATGTCTCCATCCCTTTGGCGACCCCTCTAGACCAGCACCTCTATGCACAGCATATAGCGCATACCTACAGATTTTTAGGGATGTCCAACATTAATGCCCTACAAGGCCAGCCAAAGGTCCGCTTTTCACTTCAGAGTTAGTCTAATCTGGGAAAGTAGGCAGATCCTAAAAATCAGAGGTAACTATTAATATTGGCAGTGACAATCTGAAGCTCAAACAAAATAGAAAGGTTAAACTAAAGCATCTGAAAAAGAAACTACTTAGTCAACCTCTTCACTTGGACGGCATTAAATTAGCCTCCAGTAATAAAGCAAAGAATCTCGGTGTTATTTTTGTCCAAGATATGTCATTTAGATCTCACATTAAACAAGTCTCTAGGACTTCCTTTTTTCACCTTAGGAATATTGTTAAAATTAGAACCATCCTGTCCAGGAGTGATGCTGAAAAACTAGTCCATGCCTTTGTTACTTCAAGGCTGGATTACTGTAACTCTTTATTATCAGGTAGTCCACAGAATACAATTAAAAGTCTTCAGTTAGTCCAAAATGCTGCTGCAAGGGTTCTAATGAATAAAAGAAGAAGAGATAACATTTCCCCTGTTTTAGCTTCTCTTCACTGGCTCCCAGTAAAATCTAGAATATAATTCAAGATCCTCCTTCTGACATATAAAGCTCTTATCTAGCTCCATCATACATAAGAGACCTGATTGTTCCATATGCTCCTAACAGAGCCCTTCGCTCTCAGACTGCAGGTTTACTGGTAGTTCCTAGGATTTCTAAAAGTAGAATGGGTGGCAGATCTTTCAGTTACCAGGCTTCCCTCCTATGGAACCAGCTCCCAGGGTTGGTTCGTGAAGCAGACAACTTGTCTATCTTTAAAACTAGGCTTAAAACCTTCCTCTTTGACAAAGCTTAAAGTTAGAGACAGGTTAACAGGTAGTTAGAGACAGGTTAGACAGGTAGCTAGGAAGAGACAGGTTAATGTTAGTAGTCAGGTAGAGTGTCAAAAGCTAGGAAGAGATATGAAGAGGTAGAGTAGCTAGATAGAGATAGATTAATGTAAGCCAGGTAGAGAGTGTTAGTAGCTAGGTCTCCTAGTAGCTAGGAGACAGGTTAATGTTAGTAGCTATGCTGCTTTAGGCTAGGCTGTTGGAGGACATTATTATGGTCTGTTCCTACTTTCTCTCCTACTTCTCCCCAACTGCACGATGAGCTGTCAATTCAAGCGCTAACCTGTTTTCTCTTAGTCTCTTCCTACAGTAGGTGCTCCTGACCCGCCCTATTGACGACCCTGACTAAGATGGCATTCCAGTGGAGGAATGTTCTCCATGTCCTGTTACCAACTTCTGCTTCTGCATCAGTTCTGTTGCTCTTTCTTTGTCTCTGCTGCCTTCTCCAAACCCCAGACGGTCTCGGCAGATAACCGCTTATTCTGAGCCTGGTTCTGCCGGAGGTTTCTTCCTTTTAAAAGGGAGTTTTTCCTCTCCACTGTCGCTTCATGCTTGCTCAGTGTGAGGGATTGCTGAGAAGTCCCGACGCCATCTTCTGTGGTTCTCTAATTCCTAGATTAAACATTGTATTGTAATAACTTTTCTTGTAAAGTGCCTTGAGATGACATTTGTTGTGAAATGGCGCTATATAAATAAACTGAATTGAATTGATTGTAACAATGGTAACAACAATCAATGGAGAAATTAAAAGGTATGCTATATAGGTTTTCATGCTTTAAATGTATTTGATTTAAATATTTTGCAATATTAAAAAAAAATAATATTGTAAAAAATGTATAAATAAAATAATTAGTTACAAAGAAACGTGTCTAGTTACTAAAGAAAAATGTAAACAATATTTTAAATAATCTGTACTGAAACAAATCTAAATAAATTCGAGTAATATTCACATTTTCATGAACTCTAACATCTGTAGTCTCTGTTCAATTTCAGCATTGATGGGGGGACCCAGATGGGTTTGGGTTAGTTTGCTTCTGCCGTGGGTCGGCTCTGTTGGCCTACCTTTAATATTGGCCAATATTTGTGTTGAAACTGGGGTATATAATTCGCAATTCTTAAAGTAACTTAAAAAAAGGCACCTACATTTGACTATCTGACCCTGTTCTATGATAGAAAGTAGGTAGTCTTTCAGAATTTATATTTCCCCTAAATCCCTCCCCTGGCCTCTACAGCAAGACAAATCCATCCAACCATCCGTTTTCTATACTGCCTATCGTCAAGGGGGCTAGTGCCCATTTCCAGCAGTCAACACGTGAGAGGCAGGGTACACCCCGGACAGGTCCCCAGTCCATCTGATTTTTTTTTATTTATTCAAGACCAGGCCTTGGGAACTAGGGGTGCAGAAGCTGCTGTAGCTTTCCCTTGTGGAGTACAAATGATATGCATGTTGAATTTCTGTAAGCAAAAGTCAAAAAGAAAATTTTCTTCATTTTAACTTCGATTTTAATACAAACGCAAATCAATGCTATTATTTTCAAAACATGGAAATGTTTGCTTTTCATATTTGATTGTACTAGTGATGTCACTCACACACTTAAGTATCTACCTAGAAAAAAAAGGGTAGTGAAAATGGCGAGACAGAAGGTCGAGGTCTATCAGCAATATTGGTTTATATCGGTATTGAATATTGGGATTTTAAAAACCCAATATCGAACATCTCTAGTTATTTTGTTGAGTCTGTTGTACCATTTAAAGGTCAAGTGAATATGAGATAAGCACCGTACAGTGTCACTGCAAAATACATTATCCTATTCTAACATTAACACATTACGTACTGTAAATATTAGTTTTATCAGTTTTATACACAAAAAAAGGAAAAATGTTTCTCCTGCTTTATTTTTTATTTTATGATCACGTTATTTGTTTTTTAATTTTATTTTAGTCTTTTAAATACCAGCGTGTCTGATGACATTGTGAAATATTAATAAGACGTTATGATCAGCAATAGTAAAAAATACATCTATTTTGATGACATGATTCTTCTTATAGTTTAAATTACAACTGTTTAGTCTAAGGTGACAATTTTGATCAGTTAATCACTTTTAGAGAGCCAATAATATGACAGACAGAGCAATACTGCAGCCATTCTTTCCAGATGATGGAGAGATGACCTCCCCAAAGTGGCCTTTTACCCCTGTTCTGTACTCTGTCACTGCACGCTCTCTAATCTTTGTTCGCATGGCTGGTTTTGTACAACCTTGCTCTTAGATTTCATTATTCAAGCTTGCCTTTTGCCTTCACAACTTGCCTCCTGTGAGAGTATTCAGCTCATCTTATCTGAACCACGACAACAATAAACATAGACAGCAAAACTGGATCAGAAGAATAGGACGCTGATTGAACTGGCATTTGCCACCAAGCAAAAGGAGGACCTTTTATTTGATATTGCTGCTCTACTGTAACTTTAGAGGCAAGGAGTATTTTGTTTTTACATATGTAGAGATTGTACTGAATAAACTGCTTAAGCAGGGTTGTGGTTTAGTCCACATCATACAATTTTCAAAAAGATAAGAAACATTGTGTTTAAAGCTGCTGCTTTTTGTTGTCAAGGAAACATTTCGGAATATGGATTTTTGTATTCTCTGAAAAGGTACGTTTGGCTATTTGCATAAAAGAAAGATCCACATTTGACTCAAAACCAAACCACTTTAATATTGGATTTATATTGCTTGTTTGCCTGTTTGAGCAACAAAGCTTTGTCCTCAAAAGCAAAGCCTGAAATTCGGTACAAATATTATTATTTTTTAAGAGATCTGTTCTTGACTGTTGTCTTTACTTTCCAGTCTTTTTTGTGTATAAGCCTCCAACTATTTGTTTTTCTTTTCTTTTGATTATTGATTCATACACACACACACACACACACACACACACGCGCACACACACATCCACATGCATACATATACACATCCACACATACATACTATATATATATATATATATAAAATATATATATATATCCCCCATAACTACAAAAATTGACCTGGAAAAAGCCACGTCCGTGTGTAGCCCCGCACCGTGTCGAGTCTACACATCAATCTGGAACTGCTCCCACAGAAAGAATCTGAAAAAGGGATGGCCATATGGTATAATATCTTTAGCTGACTGAAGGATGTGCCAGCAAATGTCCACCTACCAGTATTTGTCTTTAGCCAATAACCTTAACGATTCTTAAGAGCAGCGCAAGTTGGTAAATGAAACTCTTGCTAAATCCAGTCATAAGCACTTTATTTATTTTGTGATGGTAAAGATGTGTGTTTTATTCTCCCCTTTGCTCATTTTTAAACTGAGAAATCCTCTCTAGTTCTGCTACAACAGATTCAATAGCCATGTACAAACGTAACATGTACATCCACTTGCGCCATCCACCATGTTAGCTGAACACCCACCCAAACGCTCGCTCAAATCACAATGCTAACAGACGATTGGTCTGGCCATCAGTGGAGCTGATTCGGCCTGTTTAGTTGGAGCAGTACAATATGGATTTTCATAGGTTTGGAAAACTCCAAATCACGCGAGAATCCAGCTTGCAGCGCAAGGTAATAAGAAATAAATAAAGTAAATAAATTTGATTTTGTATTTTTAAGTGATCTGAAATCACATTTTGTTATGAATTTGTGCTATGTAAATATTCTGAATCGAAAGGTACATTTTTTTATGAGTGAAAAAGTGTGGTGTACATTTGTTTTCCATTTCCTTAACTTTGATACCTTTAAATAAAATGAATACACTCAATTGCCTCCAAAAGTTAACTAGTAGAGTCCACTGTTGGATTATTTTCAGTGACATTAAAACCTCAGAGGTTTGCTGGAAAACATTAGTGACCAAACAGAATCATGCTGTCCAAGGAACACAATTAGGTTAGGTTTATAGTTGTGGAGAAGTTTAAATCAAGGTTGATGTAAAAAAAAATATATCCAAACCTTTGAAGATCTTACAGAGCAATGTTCAATCCATCACCCAAAACTGGAGAGTGTATGGCAGAAATACCACAACATGACTGTAACAGATGCACACATTGGTGAAAGACTTAAACAAAAGGATTTTTAGATAAATATGCAAAAGTTTCTGGTCCAACAAGCTGATACAAAATGGTTATGTGGCAAGATTATTAACTATGTTAGACTGCATGCAGTTCACTTCTTAACACAAATATCATTCTAGCCTCTTAGCGTGCCAATTGACATTAAATAAAGCATCACCTTAACAACTATAATGGGTGGCTAATGAAGCCCCTTAAACCTCCCATGTCTTCCTGACTGAAGTCATGGGAGGTTTAAGGTGCTATTTTCTCATATAGCCAATCGTTTTGAATAGTTTATTCCAACAATACATCAAATCTTTTCTGGGATTGCCTTTGACAAAGATGTTTTAGACTTTTTTTTTTTTTTTTTACTACTACAAAAACAAATAAAGCAGGGTCATGTAATGGAGATTATTTAGTCTATCTGGAGAGCTGCTTGCTTAAGTGAAATCAGGTGAGCCTGACTTATACTACCAAATACTACTAATAATAAAACTGATAACTTGGAACCACTGTTGGGAAGCTTGAGGAGAGGAGCTGAGACTATGGGTTCATCACTTTTGTTTTGAACAAATCATGTCTGTTTCCTGTGTTGGCGCATCTGTAGCTCAGAAGATTGTTGCATATACTCTTCAAAAATAGAACTCTAACCCATTTTGAGCGTTGCGTGGTGAAGCTTGTAATACATGTGGCCGGTGTGGCTTGTCCCATTGATAAAAACAAAAGCGTTTATACAATGCGTGCTACGAATGTTTTCAGTTACGCTCGCATGACGCTTTAGTGTAAATTCGGGTTAAGGGTGTCCAACGGGAGTTGACTGAGGAAGAATGAGCAAATGACTGGGAAACCTGAGGCCTGAGTGCAGAGACCGCGAGGGAGGAAACAAGAAATATACAGAAAACAATCCTAAGCAAGAAACTTAACAAGGATAAGATATCTAAAGGGAACTAAGACTAATAAACTAGGGAAGCAAAAATAAAGGTAAAATTTAAACAGAAAGTTAAACCAACTAAGAGCAGGGAGGGGAAAATATGGAAACAAAGAAGTGCCAAAATCCAGAACACTAAAGTCCTAAAGAAAATCTTAAAGCAACGATAAGGAGTTTTAAAGTTTTTTTACTCGCGAGTGCCCTCTCAGGCCAACTGTATGACATTACATCACTTTACGTGGAATATGAAGTCTGTTTCATTGAGCTGTAAGGGTAGCAACAAATGTGTCCATATTTTTAACGACATTAAACCTAAGACAATACTGAAAGCCATAAAATACAGTAAAAAAAATAAAAAATCTTCCTTATTTAATCAAAACATTCAAGACAGGGTGACAGGTTTCTTACTATGTGATTAAGAAGTATTAAATTGCACATGAAACATAATCTATCACAGATCACAGTTCCAAGCCTGGGATACCTGGCCTTTTAATTGAGAGGCTAACGTACTCTTGGACTCGATTGTATATCACAAAAGGCATGTAAATTAATATATAAATTATAGATTAATGGCTGAGATGGAGGAATAATAAAGTGGGTAAAAGAGGTGCTGCATCATTTTCCAGAACTGACTTCAGATGGAGAAAAACTATTAAGATCACATATCTACTCCCTCGTGGAGCAGACAAGCCGTCCCCTCATTTGAATTTCCAATATTTAGCTTGCTCGGTCACCCGCTTTGACTCTGAGTGGGCAGGTAGTGGGTTAGTGTCCCGTTCAAGGACAGGTGGCTGTTAGCAGGTGGTCTTGGCTGTCGAGATGATCAGACCTTTGACCTTTCATTACACAACGATTCATTTATCCAACCACCCCTCATCCATGTTGCCACAACCCTTAAACGCCACTTAGTGTTACAGCAAGGCCTAGGATGGAGGTTTATAATGAAAACTGAGATATTTCGAAAACTGCTGCGGGAAGAACACATATTTTTACAGTTTTACAAAGAAAAGTACATTTCATCACTTCACTTGACATTGTTAAATAATGGCCAATAAGTCCAAAGGAAACAGTCAATGAAAAAGCAAGCAAGATGCCAATGGCTCTTTCACTTGACTTCATTTCTCATACATGAGGCAACCATATGCCTGAAATGGAAAAAAAGGACCTGATAAAGGTCATAAACCACTATGATGGCAGCTGTCAGCTGACCCACAGCTGGCAGCAACATGCATTCATAACTGCGAGAGGGGGGGAAAGCAGAGATTGCCTGCGATTATCCTCAGTTGTCATTACAAAGTTGAATGAAAAGTGCAGCCGCACACAGGAAACCAGTATTTTTGACTCGTCAAAAAGAGCAATTTACGAGGCAGCAAGTGAATGGTTTCAAACTGTAGTGATGAAAGCAGCTTGGTTCCTCTGAGGAATGATTATCCCTAATTGGCCCAGCTGGATAAACAGAAGTATCTGTGTTACCATACTGCATCTCAAAGTAAATGCATAAACCTTCTCTGCCATTCTAAAAAAAATTAAGAAAATAAAATACAGAAACACAATACCTTTTACAAAAACAAACTTTTACTGGTTTTCAAGGGATTTAATGGATTGAAACACCGATATAATACATAACTTGAAAAGTTGAAGGAAAACGGTATATGAATTGTCCATTTACAAAAATAAAAAGTTTACCCCTAACCCTAAACCTTTTATGCTGAAACTCCTAAATGAAATCTAATTCACCCAATTGCCTTTAGAAGTAACACAATTAGTAAAAAGAATCCCAAAAAGGTGTAACAAAACCTCAGAGACTGGTCAAAAAACAGTAAACACACAACACCATGAAACACGGCAAAAAAGAAGACATATATATAAAAAATAAATTAAAAACAAATCCACCCAGATATGGTAATCAATGTTAACTGGCAGGCCGGACAGGGAGATCATTAATCGGCTAAGTAGCAAAAATGTAAATTGAAACTCTGGAAAACCTGCAAAGATCAACAGCTCATATGGGAGAATCTGTTGAGCAATCAAACTATAAGTCACTGTGTCCGTTTTCACAGAGAAAAGCAAAGAGAAAGTCATAAGAAGAGCCTTGGGAGTTTGAAACGAGGCATGTTCAAAGCAAACATTTGAAAGAAAGCAGGCTAATCAGATGAGATAAAGCTGGTCTCACATAGCTGTTTGATCTTGCTGAAGAGCTAGGTCCAACAGCATGAGAAGAAGGCGGAGCTTGGGACATGAGGGACACAAAGATGTTAATGAAGGGTGCCAGTTATTGTGTAAGGTGTTGTCACTCATCATCATGTGGTGCTAGCTGATGATTGATTATTGGCTAAGTTTATTTTATTGAATTTTTCTCATATAAGAACTTGCATATGATTGTTGTCCCTTGTTAAATAAAAGTCTTTAGATGTTTCTTTCCAAATTACATAGTTTTCTTTAAATTACAATTTGTTTTCAGTCTTTGTGTGCCAAGTCTCCGCTAGGTTCTTCAGTCTTACTCTCTTTGTCCCAGGTTGTCTATGATTTGAGGAGGTCAGATGACAAGTTAAAATTTTTGGCATGCAGAGCCCCTCCAGTTATCTTTGTTGTTTTGATACAAGGTACCATCTGATCTCAGGCACAAAGATGAAAAGCCAGACGATCATGGCGTTGCCTCATTTGGCAGTATACACCTCACATACTGCCACATTCTGTAGCAAGATCAACAAACAGATACCTCCCACCAAGTTAAATTATTATTTAGCTTATATGCAAGGAGCAAAGCAGCATGCTAAGAGGTGTTCTGCCATCAAGCAACACACTCCAGTCCTCGAGTGCTGTTGCCCTCCAACTTTTGGATGCATCCCTATGCCAACACATCTAAATTAAAAGGCTGAATTACCTCTTTGTCATGTCAGTAAGTATTGCAAAAGGCTGGTTATTAACCATTCATTTGAGAAAGGATGCATCCAAAAGTTGTGCGACAATGGTGTTGAAAACCGGAGCTGGAACCCCCTAGCAAAAACATAAATTTTTTTTAAACCAGTCTGCTCTGCCCAAAGGTATTTATTTAAAAAGAGTCTAAGACTTCACATAATCCTAAATACTCCCCACAGTGAGACATGATGTTGGCAGCATTGTGCCATGGAGATTCTTTTTTATGAGGTCAAAATGAAGCAACTCAGAGTAAATGGGAAGATAGTCCATCCATTTTCTATACTGTTTATCCCTGCAGGGTCACGTGGGAGCTAGTCCACATCTCCAGTGGTCATTGGGTGAGAGGCTGTGTGGCACAGGGAGAACATGCAGACTCCATGCAGAAAGACCCCAGGCCAGGATTGGAACCCAAGAACATGTCGCTGCTCCACTTTTTTAAAATAGAAAAATATGGTTTAGATCAACTGTGATGGACTGGTGATCTGTCCAGGGTGTACCCCGCCTCTCGCCCGTTGACAGCTGGAGATAGGCACCAGCCCCCCCGCGACCCATGGAGGACTAAGCGGTTCAGAAAATGGAAGGATGGATGGTTTAGATGAACATATATTCATGTGTTAGAAATTGCTGTTCAAAGATGCTCTGTATCCAGTCTGAGCTTCAGATATTTTCCAAAGAAGAATGGGCAAAATTTAAGGAGACATACTTTTGAAAGGCACTGTATCATCTTTCAATGCTTTCTGTCTGACTGAGATGTTGCGGTGACATCTAGCTACATCCCATGCTTTCTTTATTTAGTCTTATCTCTGACGTTCTTATGTCACGTTAATTTTTTTCTCATCTGCTCCCTCCACGCCTATACTTTCCCCATCTCACCCCTCATCTGTGGTCTCTGGCCCCGTCTCAGTGTCCTGATTCAATGCTCTGTTGGTGGATCAATAGAAAGGCTCTCTGTTAGGAAGAGTCACTGCCACCCCCCTTCACCTCACCAACTCTCCCCACTCACAGCGACATCCTTCTGAGAAGCTGGATTTCTATGTCCCGTCATCCTGAAGAGGATTTTCTCTGTCCTTTGGATCACTCTAAATCTCTGCACCTTTTGAGTCAAGAGAGAGAAAAAAAATCGCATAGTAGCATAATGAGCTTCTTAAAGAGTGAGGGAAGGACAGCTTTATCTGGGAACTAAAAAATTAGATAGCAGGAGAAAATAGGATATCAGCGCTGAGCATAATGTGACAAAAAGAAGAGGAAGAAAAAGGGTAGGAGAGAGAAGTTGTGCATTCAGCTAACCCCCTCTCTTCAGCCCGCCTCTTTCCACCCCCTGGAAAAGTCTCTCTCTCTCTACCTCTTTTCGCTCCGTTTCTCTGCAGCTGTGCTGTGCCGAGCGTCACCTCCACACAGCAAGTGCCTTTACTTCAGCAGAAGAGGGAGAAAGAGGAGGAAGGTGGCTGTGAGCTCCAGAGGAAAAAAAACCCTCAGGAGTGCGTCTGCACACGGCAGAGGAGTGCTTCTCTCTACACTTCATACAGAAGGGCTAAGGAGCGCACAGAGACAGGGGAGAGCAAGCTGCGTTGGAGCAACACTGCGCCGGTGGTGCCGACTGGAGACAGGAGAATCCACTGATACTGTTGATCCTAGTGGCTCTGGCAAAACGCTTTAAGGAGACAGAGAACGGAAAAGCAGACAGGATCTCGCCAAGGGGGCAGCAATTTACATCGGAGAAACGAAACGTGGAGAAAGCAGAAATACACACAGAGAACTAGACTTGAACACCAGAGGGAGAAAGGACAGTCAGACACCAACTGCATTTAAAAAAAAACTTACAATCCATCATTTTCTTCAGATTTAACCAAAAAAAAGGAAAGTGTCTCATCTTCTTGCCCATGGATCAAAATAACTTCGGGGAGAAATTTGCCATCTAAACTGAGTTTAAAAAAAACAAAGTTTACCACTTTTTTTATTTTTTGGAGTTGGGCCTGTAAACCATCGGTGCACAACACATATTTGCATTGCTTCTTAATTACAGGAATGGAGAGTTGTCTTGGGGACGGTTGAGACGCTTCCTTGTGATTCACAGTAAAAAGTGGATTATGATGGTAGTATTTTATTTCTTCTTTGCACCATAAAGAAAAATAATACACCTATCTACAGTTGTTGGATTTATGTCTGAGAGAGTAGGAGAAGATCTCAGGCTTTTGCTCCTCTCTTCTCCTGAGGATTACCTATGGTTTTTCTGATCTGCGAGCCCAGTCTCATGGATGATCGCTTGCTGCCAGTTTTTAGGATAAAGTAAGAAAAGGGACACAAGTGAGTATTGGGCTAGATTTCTTTCCGTCTAAATCTTAAGCTCGAGTTCAAATAATGGATGACTCTAGTGAAAGCACAACGGTGCAGCTGTCTAATCTAATAACACAAATTGCAACCCACTGATTGAACAGATACGTTCAATGAATGATGATTAAGGTGTAAAAGGTAGGCACATCTTGACATTTATTAATTCCTTTGACAAGTGATGCTGGATGTTTACACACCATTTACCAATGAGCATCATTTACTAAATGAGGGGTGCTGTCTACCCGGCAGGTGTCGTGGGCACAAACAGAGATTGATTGAAGTGGTCTCTGTGAATCCAATTAATGCATCCTGGATTCTTTCCAAGACAAAAACAATGGAGACAAAAACCACCATCTAGTTCAAATTGAATAACCTTTTCACTCACCAGTCAGCATATCTCCTGCTTTCCCACCACTTTGAAACCAGGCAAGGATGGTACCCCCACCCCCCACCAACAAGCCCCACGTTTGCCTTTCCACCATTCTTATCATGAGCAGCATGGCACTGATTGATGCCTACCTTGTGGAGCAGAACCACGGACCCCGCAAAATTGGCATCTGCATCATGGTGATGGTGGGGGACATCTGCTTCTTGATTGTGCTGCGTTATGTGGCGGTGTGGGTGGGCGCTGAGGTACGGACTGCCAAACGAGGGTATGCCATGATCCTCTGGTTCCTCTATATCTTTGTGCTCGAAATCAAAGTCTACTTTGTGTACCAAAATTACAAAGCAGACAGGAAGAGTTTGGATGCTCTTGCAAGAAAAGCCTTGACACTGCTGCTGTCCATTTGCATTCCAGTGCTGTTCATTGTGCTAGTGGCCATCGACCACATGGAGTATGTCCGGGCCTTCAAGAAACGGGAGGAGATTCGCAATCGCCTCTTCTGGGTAGTGGTGGACTTGCTGGACATACTGGACATCCAAGCTAACCTATGGGAGCCTCAGAAGAAAGGACTTCCTCTGTGGGCAGAAGGCCTTATGTTCTTCTACTGTTACATCCTACTCCTTGTGCTGCCCTGTGTGTCTTTGAGTGAAATCAGCATGCAGGGCATAAACATTGTCCCCCACAAGATGCTCCTGTACCCCATCCTTAGCCTGGTGACCATTAACATTATTACGCTCTTCATTCGCGGAGGGAACATGTTTTTGTACAGGGATGCGAGGGTATCTGGGATTCTGATTGGAAAGAACGTATTGGCCATCATCTTAAAGACCTGTAGCTTTGTGCAGTACAGAAGACAGTTGCAGAATGCTTCTCCTGCATTTGGAGTGGAGCTGCAGAAAAACTCTGTTGCACACACTCGTCCTGCACCCACTCCACCTCAAGTGGTCATGCAAGACCAGACACCTCTACCTGAAGTGACAACCTGTGAACACACATGACATAATGAGGGGCTGAACCCTAAGAAATGTCCATATGAGTAAAAAGGACTCTCAGGACGCTGGCGGGGAGCCGTGTTCCACAACTTTTAGGTTGTGTGAACACTTGTGTGAACACACGGGAGATCATGATCCCTTATGCTTAATGGCACACAGCACACTGCAGACACTTAGCGGATAGAGCAGTGCTGTCAAAGCTGCATTACTGATGACTTTCTGAAAGCATTTCCCATGGAGAATTTAGTTACCTGTGTATTTTTTCTATATGTACAAAGAAAAAAACCATCTACTGCAAAACAAAATAGAGAATATATTTTTTGAATTGTGTGTTGCATTCCAATCTAAAACATAAGGGTCTGTGTGCTGTGGTGTTTTTCATTTTGTTTTTCATTTGTTACTTAGTAGGCGTTACTTTGTCAAAGTGAGACGAAAAACCCAATGACAGAATCCAAGTAATGAGTGTAAAAAAAACCCAGTTAAATCCCTCTCTCTTAAGAGAAGTGCATTTTTAGATGTGACTCTGATCAAATACTGTGTAAAAGATAAAGGCTTTTTTGTCATTTTGTCATAAAAATAATTTAAAAGTTATTGCTCCATTGAGTATATTTCTTTCTATGAATAAATGATCTGGTAAATACCAACTCAGTGACCAGTGATGCAGAAGAGAAAAAAAGACAAAGATTTATATCAGTTCTGTTCAGGTGAGAAGCTCAGTTCACCCATGAATGCAATCGGTTTTGAGCTTTTAATAATACATTTGAATTTGTTCTTTTTCCAGTGTGGGATGATTGTACAACAAACAACTTTGGTAAAAAACAAGTTTGAGTTCAATGGATGTACTGATTCTAAATAATATGTAGGCAACTGTAGTAATCGAAATACACACATTATCCCCCACCAATATTTGGGCAGATTTTCTTTGGCAAACTAGACCTCAACCAGAGATGGTTATTTTCCATCAACATTACTTCTTGCAAAATTTTGTCCGAAAAGTGGACTTTTCTTTTTGGAATTAATTGACGGTGTTCAATTAAATTATATATATGTATTGTGTCTATCAAATTAGTTTTTATCAGCCAGAAAGACAGATGATCGATTGGCGGTTCTAAATCACACATTTAAACATAGCAAAGAATTTTGTATATGGTTGAGGTCAGATGTGTGGGGCCACTCAGAAGCCTAATCTTTTCCTACTTTACCTATCGCAAAGCCAGTTTTGATGTGTGTGTGACCATTGTCCTGTTGGAACACACTGTCTGACCCAAACTAAAACATAAAATACTTACTTTCAACGCTACTTGAAATGTTATTGGCTGACATTTGAAAAACACCCAATCCACAAGCACCAGTTATTTTGTATGGTAATGACTAAACTGTACCTTCTAGAGTGGAAGAAAGATGACTGTAGATTCTGAAATAGTGCCAAAATGGTTCCAACTTTTTCATAAAATAGGCAGCTCTAAGCGTTTTAGTATTTGTGGATTTTAGTTATTCAGCTGTGGCTACTTAATGCTGTGAATACCTCTTCGCGTTTTTTAAAGTTGGTGCATCTGTATTCAGGCTACATATATGTTTCAAGATAATCGCATTTACATGCAATTTCCTGTTAGTAGAATTCGACTCCTTAGTCATAAAAAGTTGTGCTAAGACCAAAAGGTATTACCATGCACCGTCACACAACATGCTGTGTGTGACGTAAAGTCTTCACCTGCTCATGCAGGTCACTTCAGGGTCATTGATGACTGAGTCTGGCATTGCAAAAAACATAACAAAAAGGGAATCTTATAAAAAGATTTGATTACGAACTACAGTCTGAACATTGTCATTAACTCTAAATCCACAATCCCACCTTGCCATTAAAAGAAGGGATGCAACATCACTTTTTTCAAACTGATATGCTAACAATACTGGGATGTAAGTACTTGCTGATACCGAGTACCAATTCTGATACCACACAAAAAAATGCAAATAATTTGAAGACAGGTATTATTTTCTTCTCTGCTTGTTACAACAAATAATGGAGAATTAGATGAAAATAAAAAAATAAATAAAAATGACCACAAAACAAAAATTTCAAGTGAAACTTTTTTTTCTTAGAAAAATGATTGCAGAGTTTCCACACTTTAAGTATCCTTGCATAGTATCTTTATCCTAATGAGTACAGGTACATTAGAATGGTATCGGCCCGATACCAGTATCAGTATCAGTGCATCCCTACTTAAAAGTCATTAATGAACAGATCTGTGACTGCCTCCCATTGTGGATCAGAGACAAACTATTGATGGGTTGACTTCAACCACTATATCATATCCGGACCTTCCAGTTGATCATGATGCATAATAAATGTAGATCATGAAATGATCTGAGAAGAACTTTTGACTCCTTCCTAACATTAATTAGAGATATTATATTGGTGGGTCAACTTCAACTCTAATTTCTTTGTTTGAGTTATTCAAAGGGTCTACAGACCTGTGCAGATGGCAGACTGGAAGCAAGAACTAAAAGAGGCTTTGGACACAGTTTAGTATTCAAACAATCATCCCAAAGACACATCAAAACTGGTTTTAAAATGGGATTAAGCAAGGTAACATTGTGCCCCTGGAATGGTTTCTCCAGAGTCTCATGGTAACCCTATTCATAGATTCATGGTTTATGTTTAAAAGCTTTATGCCAAGAAAACTAACCACTTGAAATGGACTCTACCAATTCTGTCACAAAAAGTGTTTTTAAATGGAGTGGTGCAGTGGTTATGACAGATCCCCATGTGCAGAGGTCTAAGCTTAGTTAAACTCCTGCCCCAGGACATTTGCCAAATGTCTCTACCCATTTCTATGAAGGCCACTGTGGTCAGAAAATCTGAAAAAAGGGATTGGATAGAAAGCCCAAAATAATTCATGAAGTCTGTTGATAGCTTCAGACAGTCTGTGCTTCAGGTGCAACTTTCCAAGAAACATTTAACCAAATAATAGTGGGGGTTTAAGAATATATTTGAGTTTATTGAGAATATTTGATGTGGGTTAATTTTGACATTAAACATATAAACATACATTTATACTTTTGCACTCAATTCTTGATTAAAACGTATAACTTCAATCAGATGAAGTACAATTAGTTTAAAAAATATATCATAATTAAAAGATCCAAATGAGTATCAAATTAGGCTCATAATGTCAGGATGTCACCTTTCTTACTGAAACAGCATATTTAAAAGTTTCTGAAACGCAGATGGATTTCTTTTACAAATGGGATTTATTCTTCTT
The DNA here is from genome assembly GCA_028564705.1 of Apricaphanius iberus. NCBI lineage: Eukaryota > Metazoa > Chordata > Actinopteri > Cyprinodontiformes > Aphaniidae > Apricaphanius > Apricaphanius iberus. Next base: position 32,844 of record JAPXFQ010001389.1, on the reverse strand, counting down.
ATATTCAACAGGGCTATTTCTGATTTTGGGGACATGTAGTGTATGTTATGAACAGTTTCATCAATGCAAATGATTACCACATTGACATTTCTGTGTAAAAATAAACACATAAACATGACCAAGAAACAACACTGCAGGAGGGTAAATGAATCCTAAATAAGAAAGCCTGTTTAATATCCTCCTCAGGCGCACAGCGACTATCTGAGCTTGTGCGTAGTGGCAACAGTGGTTGTAAGCACTGTCATTCTGTTCTTTGTACAAAAGGATAAAATAGATACTTTAGTGCAGTGATGTGAATCCACAAAAACAGCCGAGCAGACGTCTTGTCTTGATATGACAAATCTTGCTCCTTCACAAGCTTTTTTCTCCACCCACACCACCAGTTGAGTCAGAGCTGGCGTTTTTGACTGTTTGTTTGCCTTTTTTAATATATTCGCCTCAAACGGAATTTTTATTACTCTCTACCGAAACTCTACGCACAAAATAAGCAGAGTTCTGGTCATCTATAACACTATTTTCACCAGAACTTTCAGATTTTGCACTTTGATTAATTTATCTAACCTCTGACTGCGTGTGTGTAATTTAGAGCACAGTGTTTGCTTAAACCCTGGGAGTGCAGGAGATGGTCCAACATCTCCATCTATGCAAGGCTCAGCTACAGAAAGGTGGCAACATTCAGTGGCACAAACCAGGATATCACATTAAGACTGCTGTAGTCAGCACTACTTGTCGGTGTTGTTGGCTTGTAAAGATACAACATCAGCAATTTAGACGCTATAATGCACTATTGGATGATATCGTTTATACAGAACTGCTGCAATGAAAGGAAAGCATACATCGTTAAAAACAATGATGGTACTGTGTATTCAAAATGTGATATGTTCTGCTGAAGTTATCAGCCCTGCAGGTCTAAACAGAGTAAGAATAAAAAAAAAAACAATGTTATTTATTTAGTGTTTTTACGAGTGGCAGAAACAGATGTGCTGGTTTTACACAAAAGTGACTGACATTAATGTACAAATTAATGATAATTTTAATGAAGTCCATCTACTCTCTATTTGCACAATTACAAATTTGACAGAATGACTATAAAAGACAAAGAGATAATTTAGTGTGAAATTCAACCACATTTTAAAATGATAAACGTTTTGCCTATCTACACCTACAATGTATGCAGACACATTGAAGAAAATGTTAGACTGAGACTCATTGACAGATTCAACTTGTGTCTTTAACCATATTTTTGTGCTTTTGTATCATATAAAGTTTAATTTAAAGGGAGAGTTGTGCATTCCTATTATAAAAACTCGGGTAAATAAATAAAGTTTTTCTATGGCCCATTTACTGTTTTTGTTGAGAAAACAGAACTTGGAAACTGTATTTCTGTTTTTCTTTTAATAAGGCAAATGTACCAGATCCTTTTTATGTTTCAGATCTATAGTGAGTTATGGTTTCCTTTCCAATAAAGAATTAGACAGCTTTGATTGTTTTTTTGTTTATTATTATTATTATTATTATTATTATTATTATTATTATTATTATTGTTATTATTATTATTATTATAAACATATAATGTTGAAGTAAAATAAAAGTTTTGTCAATTTAATTTGAGAAAAACTATTTGAATTTTCCTTTCAGTGTGAAAAAAAAGAAGTCCTGCTTCAAGTTATCTAATGTCCTAAGTCATTGATAATTTACCACTGCTGCAGATGGTTGTGATGCTCTCAATAAGAACCTTGAGAACAAATAAAAATAAGAGTAGTTTTTTCAAAACTGATGATTGGATTGAAAACCGACAGTCCTGGAATGTTGAGACGAAGGAAATAGACTTGCTGGAACAACATAATTTAACGAAACAGCCAACGAAACAAACTGAGGGTAAAATATTTCACATTGACCTTGTTTATAAATGCACCAATTATAAATGCTTCAAAAATGTTGTACCTCCACTTTTGGATCCTGTTGCTTGAAACAGTGTAGGAAATCAATGTCCAAAAAAGATGTTTACCTTTGAAATGAAAGTGGATGGGCATAATATTGAAATATGTAAAACAGATAAAAGTAAAAGAATCTATGTTAGCACATCTTTTTAAAATTCTAATTACTATATTTTAAGGTCCTGATTTATCAACGGTTATTGCTTGTTAAAACCAGCACAAACAGCACAGTGTTGCAAAAAACACACTGTACCTGATTTACCTACATGATGGAGAGAGGATTGCACCTGTTAAACCTGGAGCAAGATGTACGCAATCCATTTGGCTTGTGTTTCCCTAATATGAATATGCAATATGGGCGTTTCTGTAAGAAAACACAAAATACTGGGAGGAGAATAGGCAAATAAATTGGTGTTCCAGACGCAGTGTGATTTACTAAACATAAAAAGGTTTGTGCCGACTATTTTAGCATCTATTTTTAGTTTTATGAAAAGCATGTCTTACTTTTGCGCTACCATATTCAACATGAGTTTATTATTTAACGAAAAATGTCATCCACACACAATATAACCTAATAGTAATCAAGACTGTTATGGCCTAAAACCTGACAGTTATGTAAATATATATTTACCTGTTTTTTCTCCAAAGACGCATCAGAATTCACTGCGCTCTCATTGCATCTCCACCTGCTGAAGACACACAGAGCGTTAGTTTTGATCCTCATTAGATTCCCTTGTAGTGGTTAACCTTCCTGGGATTCAATTGATAAAATGTACTAATCCTTGTAATGCATGTGTTGTGTGCTTTCACAACACATGCGTTACATTCATCACTGACAAACGAAAAACATAATTAACAACATTCTAGCCTAATAGTAATTAATTCTGTAACAGCCATAGAATTGATACGCATGACGTCTCTTCCCCCTTTTATCCCGTTTTTTGTTTTTGCCGAAGACGCACCATGAATAAGCATATTCCTCCTCTCTCAAGCCATAGTGCAGATCAGCAGCCGCAAACTGCTCGTTTGAATACTACACCTTGCGCCTGCTAAGAATTGTTCACGCAATCTTGGTAAATCACCCGCAAATAAAGGACAACCCACTTGAACAATTTTTTTAGCGCTGCATGCAATTTTATGGTCATTATCAGGAATCTTGATAAATCCGGCCCTTAGTGTCTTAGTGTAACAAACATCTGGATTTTTGCATGGATTTTATGTGCTAATTTAACAAAAAGTTGTGCATATTTGTAAAGAAAACGGAAAATGTTTTCCCAATGTTTTAGCAAACAAAAATGTTAAATGTTTGGCATTCATGTGTGAAACCTCCTTTATTATAAAGCCATTAAATACAATTCTGGGCAAGTCTCTTTATAAGCCAAGAAATTGATAAAGTCCACCTGTGTTCCATTTCAATATTAGTATAAATCTAATTGCGTTTGAAAGCCACATAGGTCTTTTAGAGTAAACAGGATCATGAAGACCAAGGAACACAGCAGACAGGTCAGATATAAAGGGGTAAACAAGCTTGAAGGGATTTTTTTTTTTTTTTTACCTGAACCTGATTTTAAGCAAATATGATGTTCATTTACTCACCCAGACAAGTTTGGAGCCTTTTATCTAGTCGCGAACAGCATATATCCATATAATGAGAGTCAATCAGGGCAGGAGATTTTTCGCCTGTAATAAGGCATTATCTGCCCCATAATTCTGTAATTTAAAGGGATTATACATAAATTTAACCTCAAATAAAAATATAAAAATTTAAAATGTCTTACTCATACATGCTCCAGCAATGCCCTTGTCAGTAGAATGCGCCCTGACCTTTTCACAGCGGTTGCCTCTATATGCTTGTAAATTAACTTGAATAGCGAGTGTTCGGGTTGAAAAAGCAGATTTCCTGACTGCTTTCCAGGGCAGCCTGCATGATGGAATCATGTGCCTTCACACTCCGGTCTAGCATGTGCTACCTCCATCATAAACAACCATGGAGCAAGAGGTAACTGAAGGATGGCTTCAGCAGAGCATAAGAAGAGAACAGCAGTAACATTTCTTACCTCAGGTGAAGTCTTGGCTGAAAATCAATAAATTTTCCAGGACGGGACTGACTCAGCTCTTGTTTCTGTCTGTTAAGGAGTAAACATGCTCTAACACAGCATGTTCGCTTCATGCACAATCTTACCATTCAGGCTGCAATTATGCCTTTGGCCTGAAGGGGCACTCGCAAGCAAAAAAACGTTTAAATTTCACATAGTTGTTTTAACCATATTTTGTAATTAAATGTTAGCAGGAGTCCCCTCCGAATCCAGAATGTCTTGGAAGGGCTTATTTTTTTCTGTTCTGGGGTTATTTAGAGGCAATAATACAACTACACTATCGCACAATTTCAATTGCGGCGCTGCTGTGCTCCATCTCAGTTGTAGTCTGAGCAACACTTTCACTATGTGCTCTATGGCGGTCGGTTAGACAGAACTTGCTACTGCAAACATGAACATGGTTTGCGTTTGCGTGTTTTCAAATTGCACTAACCAAATGACCAATTGAGCTAAGTTCAGCTTCCACAGTCTCCCTTTAAGCAACCTACGCAGTCTACAGCTGCAATGGCGGACGGCTGCGACAAAATTGAAATCCAAAGTTACTGTAAGTTGGAATCGGTTGCATTAAAAGCCTGTAAAAAACCCAGAAAACAATACCTTGCCACCTCTTCTAAACTCACAGGTATAGCAAACTATAAAAAAAGAAAACATGGCTAAAGGAAGGAGTTTTGGGGCAGATAATGCCTAGCTACAGCCAGTTAATCTCCAGACCTGATTGACTCCCTTTTTATGGATACGGTACATGCTAATTGTGACTGGAAATAAACTTGTCGTGAACGACTCCAAATCTTCAAACTTGTGTTTGTAAATGAACGTAATATTTGCTAAAAATACGGTCCAGATTGAAAAAAAATAATTTTTCATTTAATTCATTGGGAGAAAAAGGAAGTTAAATGCATGGCCTGTTAGAAACTGCCAGACATGAGACTGGAAGCCACATCTTCCTGCTGGACCGCTATACAGCTAAGATGAAACAGTTTAGATAAAGCATGCCCATGTGTTAGAACTGCCTATTAAAAGTCTAATTATTAAATTAAGTAACTAAGGCAAGACTTAAAATTTATAAATAAAATCAAAAATAAATAAAATCAAAAGTGGTTCACTGAAAAAGGCTAAAAACATATTTATAGTACATTGTGTTTATTCTTTATTAGTAAAAGAAACCAAAAATATATGAATAATTGTCCTTCTTTTTCAGCATTAAGAGCTGCTTTAAGTTCTTCTAGATATAAAAGCTCAATAATGTGACTAACTGTAGAAAATTATTAGAGAATGTAAATAATTTTGTAAGAAAAAGATCTTTGGATGGCAACTTTTCCCTCATTATTATACAGTAAACATAGTTTTCAGTTTAACTTACACGTTGACAAGACATTTAAATGTTTCAAACAACTTGTAAAGTTAATAAAGAAGAAGCCCTAACCTTTTGTGCTTTTATTCAGACATTTTATTATTTTAAATGAAACTATTGTCAAGGATTCTGAATGCCTTGACAGGTTCCTGAGCCATTTCTCCACCTCGCAAATGTAATAAACTGGAAAGGTTGCCTGTCCAAACCGACCACATAAACACTCGCAAAGCTGCCTGGGACAAGCCAGCAAGAGAAACCGTCAGTAAATTCACAGCTTGACCTTCAGCAGTCTTAAATGGCAACAGAGTCATGTAAAAAAAGTATTTTCAGGGAAGGCAGGTTAGAAGGTGACGAGAACAAACCAACAGAGAAAATGATTGTACACCAAATACTGACTTTCCCTGTCTGGACGAAAATTGATAAGATTTGAAACCACAGTTTTCTGTAAAGAAAATACCATATATATTTTTGATGGATCAGTAGGAGGTCTTTGATGCTGCTGAGCTGTGTGCCCCCAACGCTTCTCTTTACTGGAGTATCCTAACACTCTGCATGGGTTAAAACACTGGAGCAGGCCCTTCACAAAGTTGTAAACTCCTTTTTCTTAATCTGAGATGCACTAGCAAACCACATGAAACTGGTGATGTTGCTCTGCACAGTTCTTGGTTCATCTAATTCCTTCTAAATTTGTTTGCATGCATACCCACTAAACACACAGCAGCTCCGAGCAACATCCTTTTACAGTTTGCTGAAAAGAGGCAATTATCTGTTCTACAGTCAAAATACTTCTGCAATTAATCTTTATCTTAGAGCTCTTAATCGCCAAATTACAGCTTGGATAATTATAAAACAGCTTCCCCTCACATCCAGCCATGCATGTTTGCATTTCATGCCCCTGTGACACAGAAGGTTTCACTATCGCATATATGCACGGTTTGTGAGGATTACTAACGGCTAAGAAGTATGACCCTGACTGGAGATCCAGCCTGTGACTTGCAGCTACAATATGATCCCTCTTATAATCAGGTCACCCCGCTGGACCGACAGCAGCTCTTAGTCGACACAAGGAGGAACTATGGGAATCGGAAACAAGAGATGTCTGCTCAAACTGGTGTTAAGTTTTGAATATAAATGTGAATTATGAAGAGGTGCTTAAATATTCAAGCATCCCACAAGTTCAATTAGATTTATGGTTTAAATCCAAGTAATTCTGCAAGCTTTCTCTGAGGTCTCATTGACCTATAAAAGATTCAGATGGTTTAAAAGTTGCTCTGATGCTCACAGGGCATTTTCTCAGGGACCCATTCATATGTAAGCTGTCTAAACATCTCAAACAATATTTTCTCTGTGTAATATATGTGGAGGAAATAAAATAGAGCCACGAGGGAAAAAAAGTGCCTTCTCTCAGACTTATTTTGTCACATTTAAATGTTTCAGATCTCCAAGCTGATTTTAATATGAAATACAATGCAAAATGTGTTTTTTGAATGCAGATTACATTTTTTTAGATTAAAAGATCCAAATAAGCCTGGCAAGATGTAAAAATACAAGCACTCCTCTTGGTAAATCATGAAATCATTGTAATAAACCACATTTTCTGTTACATGAACCACACTCGGGTGGTATTACTACTTAAACCCATAGAGTTAAGAAATCACTGGAGATTTCTTGAAAATATAAGGTGAAGTCAAGAAATTTCTAAAAGCAATGCATCATGCTGCAACTAAAGAAAAAAAACAAATAAAGCAACAAATTCCTTAACTTCTATTATTATGATTACAAAGCAATTTGTATTGCTTTGAGATTCCAGCAAACCCAGAGCTGTTACATGAAAGAACCCAGAACAACATACATCACTTTCTTCTGTTAAAGCCAGTCATCATAAACACAGGCATAAATAACGTCTATAAGAGTTCTAACACAAAACCCCTTCTCTAATGTGCCTAAAAACAACCAGGATAATCCACAAGACTTTTGGGAAAATATTTAACAACAGCTGAACTTTTCGAACATGTGCGTCCCGATACTGCTGGCTTAAAGGATGACAGAAAAAACAAAATATTGCAATTCAAATCTCCATTTCTGTAAAACCTCTAGGAGAACATCAGGTTATAATCTTAATTTCAAACTCACTTGATTTATGCAGAAGGATGTTGATCACTGAGGAGACCATTCTGAGTGACACAGGGAAAAAAATACAAAAATGTGTTTGAAGTGGTGTATTTTTAATCTGAACTACACTCTGATTAAAATTGTATGGCATGGTCCTAAATAGGCAAGTCATGCTTAAATACATGTGGCATACATTGTGGCCAAACTTAAAAAACAATTCTGCAAAGCTGAATGGATCAATATTCTTCCACTGTGATGTAAAATATGCATTGTCAACCACAACAACCAAAGTTGCCACAACTTATCAATAGGTTAAGGGGGTAATTACTTTCTCTACATATAGCCAGATTGGATGACATAGCTTTTCTTTCCACCCTAATAAATGAAATACCTAAGTACAGGCCTCCTTTTTTATTTCCTCAGGTTATCCTTCTGTGGTATTAAGTTTTTCCGATTATCTAAAATATTCAAGCGTGACAAAAAAGCAAAAATGTTTTTTTGCCACTATTTTTCTGCTGCAAAATATTTACACATTTACACTTAAACTTAAAAGGAGAATATACTGTATAAAAATAGTGTAGAGATTATTTTATTCTTCTAAATGGACTCTTTCACCTTGTGGCAGGAAGCATATTGTAATTTTTTCCCCTTTCACTTGGTCAAGTTCCCTCTGTCACTCATTCTGATCGGCTGTCCACTCTGACACGGCAGTGAGCCTCAGCATGAAGGGTGCAACAAAGAAGAAAAAACCTCACCATAGGTAGTAATGAAACAGGCAGTGGGTGAGGAGAGGTTTGAAAAGAATGCTTCACTTTGGTCATTTATTCTTACTTTGACCTGTGCCGTCTGGCTACAATAAAGCCCACAGCAAAGGGATTTCATCCCAATGTGGCCTAGGTTTTGCTGTGGAGGTGTCTCAGGAATCAGGTTTTGTTAATGGGACAAGGTGGCTTTGATGTTTTTCAGCTTAATGAGGCAAATCACAGATGATATATTCCCCATGGTAAGCAGCTGGAACGATGACAGCAACAGCTACAGCCAGATAAGTGCAATTGCTAATTTCAGGCACTTCTCAGCTTGACCCATACTAAATATTGCCCCACAAAAAGATTGGATATTGTTAATCATTGATGTGAGAAAACCTCATTTTAAGAACTCAAAAGTCAAGTCCCCCAAAAGTCAAGTCTATGTACAAACACATTTCACTGTGATTACAGTTGCAATTCCTTTGGATATAATTTCGTTTTACTTTTTACTTCTTTTTTAAACTAGGTTAGTCATTCCAAAAATTAATTAGCTCATAGTTTTGTTTTGTTGCAGCAAGCTATTTCTCTCAGAATGCCGCCATTTTTCAATTGGTGCAACCTATTCAATCCCCACTTGTACCCAGCTGCAGCTTTTCCCTCACAGTATATTCTCAAAAAACATGAGGAAAGTATTGGTGTTTGACTGTGTATGTAAGGTTGCAATTCCTTAATAAAGTTTGTGAAAGCTGAGCTTTCCACTTTTCCTAAAGGCTGCAGATATCTGACAACATACTGCAATGCCAGGTTGTCCAACTGTGACTAGGAGAGGAAGACAACAGAGCTGCTGATCATGCACCCCATTATCTGGTTTGGAGTGGTAAACGATCTGTGTTTTTACTTCATCACAGTTTTTCACTTCGGATTTTTATTTGTGACTTGCACAAACCTTGAAAGACTAACCATTTGCTTAATGTCAGTAAGTTAGCTTAGTGCCACTCCGTGCATTGGTTGTAGGCCATGAATTGTGGACTTATCTGATAAGTGCACCTTCTCTAATGTTAACGTGTGCCTTCTGGATCATGGATTGAGAAATTTAAAGCTACTAATACACCCCAGTTCACATCATAGTTCAGTGTTTTGTTAAAAAAAATAGTTTTTAACTTTACATCTGATAGGGTATAAATGCCTTTCCCCAACCATATAGCATCCTTCTTTTCTCATATTTACCTAATATATCACATACATCAATAAATAAATATATTGTCCAGTTCTTAGACAGACACATATTTGAAAGGTTTACATTTTAAAACCTGGTTCTGTTAAAATGAACAAATTAATATTGATTACATGATTTTCATCATTTCCCTGAAGGAAATTATGTTGAGTAATGCTCTACAGTGAAGAACGGACAGAAAAATCAATTACAACCATTATAGGAAAGGTATTTATCAGTATCCCAAATAACTAATATCTTTTTCCATGTCAAAAATATGAGCCATTAGTCAAGCAGAGAAGGAAAAACTGATAACACTAAGACTAACTGCATTAATCATTTAATGGCCCCTGTCAATTCAAACCATGTGAAACCGTAATTTCAGCAGCATAACCTTACCCTAGTAGTTTTACCTAATAAAAGCAGAACCTTTACTTTGAATAAATTTATTAAGTGCGAAGATATTCCAAGGTAAAAATTGTTTAACAAAACCATCGATTGCACAATGATTTGCACATCTGGTCTTAACACTTTGAAACAACTGCTTTGCATAATTTTACAAGTTTGGACCATACAGAAAACAGGATCACTCTTTTTTGCACAATCTCCTAGGTCTTTCTTATTCTCTCAGCATATCTCTGGAATTGTATACACAATCAGTCTAAGGATGGAGAGGGTTGTGTAAATGTTAGATTTTTTTAGTTAGATTTTTGTGTTTGCTTAACTTTTTTGCCATTTAAGTCTGTGTTAATGTCCAATTTTTTTTTCTATATTCTTGTGAAAGAGCCAATAACAACACAATTATGGCAGAAACTACTGGATTTTTATTTACAATGTGCTGGTATATTAGGAAGTTTATGATCCAATGAACCTTCACAAGGTTCCCTAAGACTACTGTTTATGTGAAATTTTCAGATGTGAGCTGCTAAGGCTATGGTTCAAACCTTTCTGGTTGAGGGTCTACAGCAGTAACCCCATTTCATTCATGCCTGCTCACCACCAGGCCAGATCTGTGTGTGCAGCAGTGAGGGCGCGCCTTGTAACATTAGCTGAAAAAAGCTGAGAATGACCCAAAGGTAGGCTGTACCTGTGCTTCGAGGCGTGTTCCTCAGGGGAAAGTTATGGTACCGCCTTTTTATATCAAAGTGATGGAGGCTAGTGAATCAGAGGGGAGGGACTGACTGAGGCTCTGTTCTTTTGTTCTCCCAGCCTGTAGAACACAAAGCATTTTAGTTTTCGTTTTATAAATTGTCACCAGAAACAGATGCGATCATATGTTATGTCTTTGGTTGCACAAGTCACTTTGATAAAAACAAAAGAATGGGAAACTATGATACAATCCCATCGACTCGCCCCCATTCAAGGCAAATAAAATACGTCTTTGGATTGCGAGCTATCAGAAGAAGCGATTGAAATGATGATTGAACAGTCTGCAGCAAAAACTTAATAACAGGTGCGCTATGGCGGCTAACAAACAAGCTAACACTGCAGACTATAGCAATGGGAGCCGGAGCTGTGTAGCTGGTGTCGGTTGTGCGTGTATCCGCTTTGTTGATGGACAAATAATCCCTCTCTAGTTTCTGTTTGTTGGTGATTTTTACAGCCGATACTGCATTATCCCAACATGCCAGTCAAGTCGTCTGTTGCTGCGGTCCGCCTAGCATTGGTCAGCAAAGGTTGAGACAAAGTACCAGAGTCCAATTTGGGATTACTTACTAGTAGAATATGTTTAATACAATCAAAAGCATCATTGTAATTATGGAAGCTAGGCTTTGTTTTGTAGTGTTGCCAATCAGTGTCAGTGTTTATGTAGATCTGTAGCACCTGCATTTATTGTTGGGTTTTTTTAATGCACAGGTGCTGTTATTGTGTTTACAGAACTTTCAACATTATTCAACCGTACGTCTTTTATACTTGCCTGATTTGTATGGTTGTTAATCTGGCCGATGTCAAAAATATTTTTTTAAAGCATAATCATTTTCTGAGATTTTGTTATACATTTCTTCTTTTTTTACACAACTTGTTTAACGAAAACAGTAAAACTAAAACTGAAACTATTAAAAACTAAACTGAAACTAAGCATTTCCAAAAAACTAAAACTGAACTACCTTACAAATGGTAAAAACTATTTAAAACAAAAATTTAAAATATTACGTCAAAACTAAATAAAAAGTAAAAGTAATGAAAATTGAAGACTATTGTAACCCTGGACCATACCACTTCTGGCTTTTGGGAGGGGGACGAAGGAGATGGGAAATTACTACTGCAAGAAACATGGTTATGTAGAATGAGGAATATATTTTTATTATTTATATGTATATATATATATATATTTATTTATCTCCTTGGCCATAATTTGATAGCTGGAGGGCCTAGTTCTGAATGTTGGCACTGTGACAGTAAAAGGAGAGATAATGTTTTGTCTGCAGTTGCACAGTACACTCACTGCATGCTGATTTCACTTTGTCATTTGCCATAAGACAACTAAAGGAAAAGACAGTGTATAAGGTAATCTAGTAACGAAAGGCAGTGAATAAAGTAATCTAAACTCCTGTAGACTCCTGCAGACAGACCATTTTATTTAGCTACATTATTTATAGTTAAATGTTGAAGTTAAGGGACACAAGGAGTCTCCACATACATGAAAAATCAAAAATTATATTTATTTATTTGCTTTTTTTTTTGTTAAAGGGCACTCTGGGTATCATGGAGGAAAACGGCGGGTGCCCAAGACCCCTCCATCACTTTGCATGTACCTGGTGATGAGGCTGACTATTGCTTGAGTTGTATGAGAAGTCCTACACATTCTCACAAAGTAGAGTTGGTTACTGAGCTAGTCCAGGATCCATGAGGCGAGGTTATAGTCCACTCCATCTTTTCCCTCAGGATTGTGGGTAGGACGTTGTTGAAGGCAAAAGAGAATTAAAGAACCATGACTTTCAAGGTGCTTCTAATAGCGTCCAGGAGGGAGAGGGAACTATGTAGGAGGATGGAGCCGTCATTTACAACAGTGCCTGGCTGAATCCAATGATGAGACTCCAGTAAGCGATGCAAAAAATAAATAAATAAATAATTAGAAAAATTGAAATCTCTTCCAAATATGTCTCATTTTTCACTGCCAGTTTGAACCTTTTCAAGAACTTTTTCCGTTCAGAGTTCGGACTGAATGTCCAGGTGTAAACATTACAAAATGCTGCAAAGAATCATTTAATTTGCTGTTTTTCACTTCTTTGGCAACTGTAAACCACTCTGAACAAATCAAACATTAAATCAGTTACTTTTGTTCTGATTGAAAAATCATTATATTTTGTTAGATTATTAGATCGCCTCCTCATCGTCCCCCCTGTTCCGCAACTTGCAGTACCAGTCATCGGCCTTTCACTACCCACAACCTGACATGACGGAATGGACTGAACTTGGTCAAAGGAAGTACGACAGTATCAAGAAAGAGCAGGACAGATGGTTATAGAGAACTTGGTTTGTGGTGCAAATTAGAATCATAAGGCAGAAGCCTTGTTCACACTTATGAGCTTGAAATGGTCGAGGATGGTCCCAGATTGTGTTGGTAGGATCCGGCTCAGATTAAGCTCAAATTAACCCCAAAAAGATTACCTTTATGTTAATATTGAAAATATGAGTTCTGTGCAGCAAACAGTGCATAAGGTAATCTTTTTGGGATTCATTTGAGCAAGATTCTGCCGCTACTCTGTAGCCTACAGTGATCTGCTAAGCTACCTCCTACCCATTTTTGCTTGATGCAGCGGTTCATCGCAAGGTCTTGGAACCCAATGAGCAGCGACATAATCTCTACACATTAAAGGTTGTACACGGAACATTATAATAAAAAGCTACACTGAAAAAAAAACATCTACAGGGCTACTAGAGGGGTGCAGAATGAAACTAAAATGTACATTTAAATTGAGGACGACAATTACATTATGTTCACATCTACCAGCCAGTAGCGGCCGAGGGTTACAGGTTGACATATACAGTCTCTATGATCCAACAATATGGTCGGTTCAGCTCGGCTGGTACTAGGAAGAATGGTGGAGTCAGCAAATCAAGCAGCTGCTTCAGAGCCCCGAATACCCGTCTCAGGAGAGGAGTGACCGCAGAAGACGAAAAACTAGAGGAGTTTTAGATTAAGCCTACACTAGATGGACCCACATAAAACATTTCTACGGCATCAAACACATGCAGAAACGGCGACTTTCCTCCTGGATTGGTAACTTTCTAACTTTGCTAGCATTAGCTGTCAGTTAAACTCCTCTAAAATAAATTCCTTAGTGGAAACAATTCAGGTTGGTCAATGCGTGTATCTGCAGCAAAGCAGGCAACCCAACATCTTTCTGTTGTTGTAACTATAACCTAGATAAACTAGATGTCACTATTATGCTCATGTTCCATATATCACCTTTAAGTACGTGTTCTTTGCACATCATTAAATGTTGTTGGCATATTTTCTTGAGCGTTGACAATCCACACAGGTACATGTTGTTTATGTGTTGATTACATAAACAACACGTTGTTTACCTGTGAAATACACAAAATTTTGAGTTTTTGTCCCTCTTGGCTTTCCATAGTTGCCGTTTTAGGGTGATATTCTGTGTTAGTTTTCTGCAAGACAGCACTTTGAATATAAGCCAAAAACATCCAATATTATTTAGTTTAATCTGGCCAGGAAAACGTCTTTCATATATTTGTTGTATCTTTTACATGAGTATTTCCAAATTTGTGGGTCCCAACACAAAATTGGGTCTGCGACAGATTTGGGTAATGGAAAAATAAAAATAAATAAATAAATAAAAAATTATTCACTGTCTATACCCTCTTCTTTGTCCAAGCTGATGCCTACAACTAGCACTCATTGTAAAGAGAGGCAGGACAGGAACTCCAGTCCATCACAGAGCAACAGAGAGACACACAAGACAAATATACCCCATAAAGGTACAAATTTATAAGCCAGGGTAATTTAGAAAAACCAAATCTGTGCATGCAAATGGAGAACAAGCAAAAACCTCGGGCCAGGAAACAAACTCTTGCTACAAGGCAACAGTTGCTACCGGCTGTGTCATCGTACAAAAAACAAAAGAAAGACAAAGTACAATGAAATATAAACTAAATAAATATTGTCAGCTGTTCGCACTCCTTATTGTGAGTAGTAATAATGGTAGTCATCTTTGATTGTTTCACACCATGGAAGAAGACACACAAAGTTCTGCTAATTCAGCATGCTTTCCCTGAGAAACAATGGGATAATGACTGGACGCGTGGCCCCTTTCGAATGACCATAGAAATGATCAGAGTCAGCAGGCTGGGCAATCATGTGACAGCAAATTCACAGAGGCACAGAAGGACAATGAGCGATTGTCCTTCCCTTGAAACGCTGCAGTAAAATTCCTTCTATCAATCAGAAATACCCATCTCAGTGAGTGTTGCTTCCCAGCTCCGATTCAATGGATGATAAAGCACTGAGACAGACACAGAGCATGACTTCAGAGTTCCAATTTTCCTAACTCCGCACTTTGAATCTCTTCGCAATAATATAAAACAAATCAGTTCCGTTATCAATCCCTGCAAATGTCGGTTTTTCATGCTAACGTCGAGTAATTTAATAAAAAATTATTACTGCAAAATTTCCTTGACTTGGTCATATAAATAAGGAGTGATTGGGGGGCAATATTCAAATAGAAGTTATGTCTTTGTTTCAGCTAGCTTTCTCTGCATCCCTTTCTTGGTGACCAACTGTCAACAGGACACACAGTTACAAAAAAATTGAGAAAGAAAATCAATAATCAAAAAATAGAAACATGATACAATACATTTAATATCATGTTTTATAAATAAAATACTTCATATTTTGTGATTGTAGTGTGAAAAAGTTCAGGGATGTTGAGTCCACATCCAAGAACTATGTCTGGTGCCCACGGTTCCTCAGCAGAGGGGTATTCTCATGGAAAGCATCATGTATTCTTTAATGTAAAACTTTGACACATTTTGATGACTAAATGATTATGACTGTTAAGTGATAATACTGAAAATGTACTACTTTTATGGCGCAGCTCGTGATGAGGCCACAGCTGTGGCTATCCACATGTCTGACATAAAACTGCCTGCAAATGATGCTCAATTAAGCTTTTTGTAGTCATGAAGTGGAATTTCCCCCCCATTTAGTTCTGGCCTTTTGAACCATTACAACTGGTCCCAAACACACTTAATAATGAAAAGCCATTTGTCTCAAACAACAACTGACGCCAACTTGAGACCAGTACAAAAGGTCCACATTCTACAGACCATAATATTTTTTCTCATAAATCAGTGAAAAACAAAACAGAACTAAAAGGTCAGTGATTATTGGAATACCACAGTGGCACTGAAATACGAGAACTATAAAAAGACCTCTTCTCATTTTCAAACTCTGCAGAGCCCATTAATGTTTTTTTTTT
Organism: Apricaphanius iberus; assembly: GCA_028564705.1. Lineage (NCBI taxonomy): Eukaryota > Metazoa > Chordata > Actinopteri > Cyprinodontiformes > Aphaniidae > Apricaphanius > Apricaphanius iberus. The sequence continues at coordinate 16,943 of JAPXFQ010001389.1, read as the reverse complement.
TTTTTGGTGCAACATATAATAAAAGAAAGGAGGAATGTTCTCTGAATGAATGAATGAATAGGGGGAGACATTTATTAAGAGTGGGGTGGCCTTGTTCTGGCAATATTAATGAAAACTTAACCCAACTCTAACGGGGGAAAATTTTATAGGATCATTATGCCCCTTTCTACAAAAGGTAGAGTAACTCATTCATAATAAAGACTTCTAATTTTTAACAGCCAAACAAGTAAGACAGCTCTCCTTAAAAGCAACAGCCTGTTTATTCTTTCTTCCCCTGAACACAAAAACTTAGTGCTGGAGTAGTTGACCAAATAAACATCTAAATAAAAAGTAAAACCTGAAGCATAAGCACACCTTTTGAATTTTGCACATTTTCTAAGGGACTGAGCCCAGCATTTTATGATGGCTAAACATTGACTTTGTCACCCTAAAGCCGCATTGTTACCACTCAGCCTCGATGATTAGAGTCATTATCGATCATGAAAGGATAACGTCTTCAGCTAGCCAGCAGCGCTGAGGACCATAACATTTTCATCTCCAGGAAGCCAAATCTATCTGATTTCAAATCTGTATGACACTTTGGAGTTTACTGTGAGGTTTATACGTGCATATAATTGGGGGTGGCATCTTCAAAATCCCTGGGGTCTCATTTCTAAAGTTTACATATGCACAAAACTGGGTCTGAAAACTACATAAGCAACTTTCTACGCTAAATTTGGGATTAGCAGGAAGAACCTGCTTACCGTGGCAGGATGATGCTCCAGCATCTTAACAGGAAGCCTGGTGCAGCTGACTACGAAGAGGGACGCGGGTATCTTTTTCCTAGGGAAGTATAGGCAGTTCCCACCTTCCTCGCCTCTGATTGGATAGAACTTCTCTCGTATGATTACCTATTTATTTTAGAGAATAGTCTAGTCCCTCCTTTTCTTGTCTCTGATTGGCTAGAAGAATTGGCGGCCGTTCTACATTCACCGCTTATTTGCATTCTAGCAGACGCTTGATTCCTGAGCTGATACTTGGATAGAATAAATTCATAGGTTGGGGCTGCTAAACAAGTAGGATGCAAGTTACGAAAAAGCTGTTATTGCCTCAGGAAGGCAATTCCTGCTGTTTGGAATTGACCCGCACAAAGCTGAGTAAAATAGTACAGTTATATTTCATACACATACATCTTGCATCAAATTAAAGTACAGCTGTTTAGCATTTCTCCTATAATATTGGAACGTTTTCAGTGTTCAGAGCAAACAGAAACAAACCAAGTAAATTTAACAATGCAATGAGTGTGTTGAGATTTTTATTAGTTTACATTTTCATCATAAAACTCTCCAAAATAGTGTTGACTGCATGGAAAAAGTGACAATTTAAAATACTCACCATGGGTTTGAACTCATGGCTGTAGCCCACAACCATAATTTTTGCCAGTGAGCCACCAAGTCAAAGTAATGAACAAAGAGCCAGAACATATTATCAATCGGCATTTCACATCATCAACTGGAGCTGTAAACATCTATATATGACAGCACACACTTAGAAGTGTTCTATAGAGACTTGTTTTCGTTCTGTTGGTGGAAGGACTAATAATAATAATAATGATTCAAAAATGACCCCCTGCTCCCCCCTCCCTCCGACCGCTTCCCCTCTGCCATCACATTGCTATGACCTGTAGAACCATAGAACTCGCTGGAGACAGAGCCGTCTACTCAATGGCGCTGGCTGGAGAGATCTTCTACCAAATCAGAGACAAGAAAAGGCGGGACTAATTCCTAAAAGAAATAGCCAATCATGCGAGAGAAGTTATATCCAATCAGAGGCGAGGAAGGCGGGAACTGCCTATACTTCCCTAGGAAAAAGATACTTGCATGAGGGACAGTTACCTCGCTAAGCTAATTAGCACGTTAGCTGCTAACTTTAAATACCAGTAGTAGGTTGACTGAACATCCTCTTTTAGCCATTTGCATAGGTGTATGGTCGCGACAATTGTGGAGTGCACATAGCCGACTCATTTATTTCTGTTTATGGCAGCAACCGAATACCCATTGGTCTTATGGATGCAAAAACTATGAAAAGGCTGAACAAAGTGAGAGTTTATTAAATGAAAAATGTTATTAATTACTTGTATTGATATATGTAATGTGATCGAGAAATTTATTATTATGATTAATCCTTTAGTATTATTAACACTGAGAGCAGAGGAGCCAGACAACAGGTGTTGAGTTCGAGGCTAGAGAAGACATCACTGCCTGAGAAAATATTGATTCTTCTTACAAACTTAGTTTTGAGAGTTTCTCTTATTGTGTTACATATAACCCAAGCTATTGCCATTGTTTTGTATATGTCAAAAGTCACTTATTCACAGCTAAAGAGCCAGATGTCTTCATCCGGAGATATTCCCACCCTGAGATTAATAGTTTTGTCTTCAAAGTTATAGAGACAAGGTTGCATAATTTTATAAATACTTATTTTCATATGAGCTAGTTAGGTAGTGGGGTAGTAGGTAGTAGAAGTTAGGAGGGGGCAGCATTCGGCATTCACTGTGATCTGTGCTGTTCTCCTGTATGATCAATTCAACTTTTATTAAAACCTCCAAACTCTTAAAGGAATCTCTCTCATCTTTATTAAGAGTCTTAAATGCCATTACATGTAACATTAACAGTAGTGATTGTGATTTTATTTCCCTTAACCCGTCATGCGTCTGCTGTAACATAGTTTTTTATAATTAGTTTATAGATGTTGAATAAGTGATCATTTTAAGTAGTTTAGATAGCACATAATACTTAGAGAAAACACAGCTGGAAGCGTATCTATATATTTGAGCAACTTCTGCAATTAAATATAATTTATGGGTGATTCGAATAGTCGACTAGTCGGCAAAAATAATAGACGATTGTAGATAGTTGAAAATCAAAATAATAGTTTGTGGCAGTCCTAAAAGATATTTAAAAGAACTAAAATTGACATTTACTTGCTTGGTTAGAGAGCAGGTAGAAAACGGTCCGACTCACTGACAGCTGAAAGCGGGTACATGCTGCTCTGAAGCCCCGCCCCTCTTGCGTGTGCATGACGTGAAATGAGTATCAGCTGAATGAAGCAGCGCTGGAAAAAAATGTGGCACTGAAAAAAAAAGATAAACCTGTGAAAACTTGATTGTAAGTTGATTGTTTTAATGTACATATTTTGAGTTTCATTGAAAAAAAATTCCCTTTCAATTTTTATTTTACTTTCAATACAGAAATTTTCAGTACCTTTTAGTTTAGTTTTCAATGGCAAATTTTATTTGTAGTGCAAACATTTCTTTTCAGTTTCATTCCAAGCTGATACCATTCTGACCCCATAATTTATAGGTTACTATCAGAATGTGGAAAGCATTTCTAGAAACATTGCAAAGAGTGTTTTAGAAGAAAATCCCAGTCTTTAATTACAAGAAAGCTAAAGAGCTTATGGACTTCAGGAAAAGCAAGAAGGATCACACACCTCTCATCATAAATGGAACATGGGTGGAGATTGTTATCACTTTCCAATTTGTGTACTCACAACTCTGCAGACCATTCCTGGAGCTGTAACACCAAGGCTCTGGTTAAGAAGGTGCAGCAGTGGCTACCCTTCATGCATTATAAGAACAAAGCTGCTGCTGGCCTACCATTCTACTGTGGAGAGTGTGCACACATAATGTCTGTGTGTGTGGTATTCAGGCTCCGCAGTCGAGGAAAGGAAGTTTGTGTACAGGATGATGAACACTGCCAAAAACAGCCTCTGCCCACCCTGGAGCATATTTCCACAACCTACAGCCTCAGGAAAACCAACCCCATCACTGGAGACCCCTCACACACTGCCCACTCTTGCTTTGAACAGTTATCCTCCAGGAGGCGTTTTAGGTCAATCAGGTCACACACCAACAGACTGACCAATAGCTTCTTTCCTGTGCCATCAGAACTGCAAATACTCACGGACTTACATAGTCATACACACAAATAGACTCCCATAACACCCCCTGAAATCTTGTGTTATATTTTTAACTATCTTAAATCCTATTTTTAATACTGTTTTTTTTCTGAATGGTGGCTCACCTGGATCACCCTTAATTTTGTTGTGCCTCCAGGTAAAATTACAATAAAGACTATTCTATTCTATTCTATTTACTTTCAACAAGCATGCAATTTCATATACATAATATATCTCACAACCAGATGTGTGAAGCCTATATTAGGTTTTTTTAATCCTTTAATTTCTTCAGATGTGTTTTTCACAGTCTTTAGTCTCTTACCTTGAAGGAGTAGACTGTTTGACCTTTTCGGCAAGGAGTCATTTTCCACTTTCTTGATCAAAATGAACAAGTTTGGAGAGGGTAAAACGTGCAATGCATATTCAAAAATGTAATGCATGAAGGTCTACCAATATAGATCAAAGAAGGAAATCTGTTGGTAAACAGAACCTTTTAAGTAACTATGTCTGACATGTTGTGGGGGGTTGTGCGGTCATTTTAAATCTGTAAAGCACTTTGAGAAGCTGTGGTTTGAAAAGCTCTTTATAAATACTGTTTTGATTTAAAATTTCAAAAAGGTCAAATCCAACATTTTTAATGACAGAAGCTGAAACCTAAATGAATAAAACAGAATTTTTTGGCGTACTCCAAATCGAAATTCCTGCTGACAACTGAAATTATCCCCTTGCAGTCTGTATAGGCAATAGGTATGTCTCAACATATCACAGGAATTACTGTCTCCTTTCAAATCACATCTTGCATATCTGTGCATCCTCCAACTAAAGGTTAAACACAATAGTACTGAAATTTGTAATATTAAAAGCATCTCACCAAAAAGAAAAAGTGGATTCAGTTTGAGTGTGTAGATCCCAGCGCTGGAGACCGCAGAACCAATGACCAGCAGAACCTCTTCTTTTTATGTCTACATAAGGTAAGAGAAAGGATAATTTTGACCAAGTTCATCAAGGGTCCAGTCAAGGGATCCGGGTCATTGCACCTGTGGTAGAAATCTGGGTGTCTGAGAGGCCTTGGATGAGAGAATAAAACAAAAGTGTCAGCCATATTCGTACATAGTTTATTTTACGTGCACGGAGGGACTCCTGCTGAGAACCCTGGCGCTTCAGCACAGATGCATTAGTTATTATAGTAATCAGCCACACCCCATTGAATCATCTTCTGTCCGATCATTACATCATACAGTTATGGTAGGATAACTAACACTCTGTTCTATGCATCAGAGGATAATCACAAGACCAATCACAGAACAACATGGAATAGGTAAACACAGGATCTGTCATGAGGCAATACTGGATGTTTCACTTCAGTAGTCAGCAGTAAACAATCAGGAGATAGTTTCACTGGACAATCAGAATATAGATAATAATAAGGGACACTTAGCATAATGCTGAGAAAGACATTCACTTGATCTGGCATAAGTGTAACCGCGTTGCTTGATTTAAAAGAAGTGTCTGTGATGATATTAAGCGGTTAAGGCCTTCCCTAATGGCCATTAAACTTGCCACACTGTAGTGTTTCCCTGTTTAAGACTGCACTGAAGCGTAACATTCTCTCAAAATGTTGTTCAGTTCATCTGCTGATACATGATCTAGTTCAGCATTTCTCCCCTTTTCTTTTATAAAGTCTTGTAGGATCGTGACAGCCCATTTAGTTACTTTTTTGGTGTTCTCTTCGTCTTTCTCATCTTCAGTCCCGTTCAGTTGCTCCAACGTTAACTCCTTGTGTCACTGTTGCTTTTCTTGCCTGCTCTCCTCTTCTTCCCATTTATTTTGGCAAAAAATTTTGAAATTTACAACAAAATCCATCTCCCGTCAGTCAGTCTATTATTAGCTCAACGACTTGTCACTTAACGTTTATTCAGCTGTTGCATGTTGCTATGGCGACGTCCGCAGCGGTGTGATAGCCCAGTGATTTAACTACCAGACTACGTGTGCGGTTATACGAAAATAATGCACGCTTGTCGGCACCCACCAGCCAATCAGAATCGAGTATTCACCAAGACCATGGTATAACAGATAATAACAAGATTGTTCTTAAGTCAAGATGAGATGTTTACAGACAATAGGTTCCTGTTTGTACATTATCATCAGTATAACATTTTATCTAGACACGAGTAACACAGTCAGAATTAAAAAGGCATCAGCACTAATTAAAATAAGAACTATCTATGTAATAAAAGAATGCTTACAATAAAGCAGAGTGGATGTGAAGAACAGCCTGGATAACTCTTCGCCCCCAGATCTATCAGAGCTTATCAAAGATAACCAAGCTCAGGTGTCTCATTAAAGATAAGTTTAATAATTATAACAAAGTAAAACTGATATGGTTATTTTTATCTGCGTTTTGTTTAAATGTCTGTTTAAAAGTGACTTATTCAAAAGAGCTCCTATTTTTCGAATAAAAGGGAGGTTTTTTTACTTTTAAAAATGTATACAGTATTTATTTTCAGCTTGCTTATTCACTTTCATGGCAAAACACATATACAGTATTTATATGTTGCCAATTTCTAATTTAAAGTAAAAAGTTTGAAGTGAATAATAATGAAATGCTTGAGAAAATTTAGGTAGATTTAATAAAATAATTTTCATTTAATAATCAGCTGTACGTTCTAATTCTGGACAATAAACAAATTTGACTTAGGGGCAGAGGTTGCGCTCCGTAAAATTTTAATGCGATTAGCGGTGGGGATGTTGGTGCCTATCTCCAGCAATTGTCTGATGAGTTAATACTTATTCAATAGTATATGTTACCTAGTATTCAATCAAAACAAACTGATCAGAGAACTAAACATAAAAGTGAAATTAAACGCTTGCACTATTATTTGAAAATCTGATGCAGTTCCTGCACAGCATGGAAAAAAATGCTCACTTTCCTTTTTTTCTTTTTTGTAATTTAATAGTCGGATTGTTGCAGAACTTATTGACATGAGAGTGTATCTAACCAGGCGCAAAAAGATGGATGGACTGGCGACCTGTCCATGGAGCACAGCGTCTCTCACCCAACAACTGGAGATATGCACGAGCCTCCCCGCGACCGTTAAAGCGAGGTGCTACCTCCACATTTTGGAACTGGTTTGGTTACAAAAAATCAGGTGAGGAGAAAACTACCGTAATATGCATAATTTGCAGAAAAAGGGTGGTTACACTGACTGGAAACACATCCATTTTGTTCCACCATCTGAAACACAAACACAAACCAGAGTAGGAAGAATGTCGGAAGAATTGCGAGGCAACGGAGACTTCAACTACAAGTGGACCTATGGGTAAGAAAATTACCAGCCAGAATAAAATAGGCAACTCTTCTGCTAATTGCGTCAATTACGATAAGTAAAGTAAAAGATGGTTCGCATTGACGTTAGCAGTGGTACTTTGTTTGACAAAAGACATGTTTCCATTCCAAATTGTTGAAAAAGAAGGATTCATGCAAATGGTCCATAAGTTGGACCCAAGATGCATCACATCCTAAAGGAAGTACTTTTCCAAAACATCCCTGCCAGCGATGAATCAAGAGTGCCGCGGTAGGATACAAACATCACTGTCTATGGCAGATTTTAATGATTCAACTGCAGACATATGGAGTAGCAGAGTAACTGAGCCGTACATTGTTGTTGTGTGATGTTTTTCAGTGCAGTCACTGGAATACAACTTAAACATAACATAATATTTCTATTTTACAAAAAAAAATATGTTCTCGTCATTTGTTATCGCAATAAATACCTGAAATTATAATGATACATTTTTTAGGCCATATCGCCAATCCCTAGTACAAAGAATGTTGGGAAACACTGATTTAGATTACGCTGAAATACAGAACAGACTAGGCTCTACGTCAATGTAAAAGCATTGAACCTTTGAAAGGCTCTAGCACCAACTATGGTTCTTCTTCAATAGAAAAACCCTTTCGGAGTGTCAGCTCTGACCTTTTACATCCAAGGACTCCAGACGTCTTGCAGTAAAATGTTTATGGACAGACTGACTTGTGTTTATTTACCCTTTCAGGTGCAAAGCAACCTCTCTAGCAAATTATGTGACGACTCAAACAAGCTTATTTCAAGAGAGTCAATAGGGATGAGAAATAAAGATACAATATAAGATTAACACAGCCATAAGACAATAGCCAGTATTAAACCAAACTCCTGCATCACAGATAAATAGTTGTACTGCAAATGTCCAATAGCTGACATTTTAGAACCTCCTTGTCTATTCATTCATGTCCAAGTTTGCAATTTCAACACAGTGTATGCTTCCTCTGCTTCACCCTTCCCTTTAAATGGGAGGAAAAAAAACCCCACCATCCATCCTAGAGTCTTGTTTAGCTGAGTTGGGGGTGCTCTTTGTAAAGCTACACAGGTAAAAATTAACAGCAATAATATGGGTTGAAAAAATAGGATTCATTTTTCAAAGTCATATTTTGGTCCATATTATTCATTTAGGAATATTACAGTTTCAAACAAAAATTTTTTTTAGCAAGCCTAATATTTATTTAACAAACTAAGTATTTACCTTCAAACTAAAGTGTTTATTTGAAGCTAAATATATGGTTCAAACAAAATATTTGTCTCAGCTAAATATTAAGCTAATATGCAAATGTACTTCCCATAAGTTGGTGACAAGTGGACTATCAAATAAAAGCTGGGTCTTCCTTCACAAATAGCAAGTGTAGGCAATGTTGCTTTAAATGGGTAAAAGTCTGAATTGTTCATTTCTCATCCTATGTTTTAAGCTAAAATGCTGGACATGTCAGTTTATATAAAATAGAGAAGGGGTCTGCCACTCCCGTCCTCGAGGTCCGGTATCCTGCAGCTTTAAGGTGCGTCTCTGCTTCAACACACCTGAGTCAAATAATCAAGTCATTAGCAGGAGTCTGGAGAACTTGACTGCATACTGAGGAGGTGAATAAGCAATTGGATTTATGTGTTGGACCTGGGACACTTGTAAAAGTTCCAGGACACAGGACCTCGAAGACTTAAGTTGCAGACCCCTGATATAGAGCTTTGCAAGAGCCATATTTTACTTTTGTAGTCTATTTCTGCCTATCGGGAAGTACATTTGAACATTAGCAAAATGTTTAGCTCTGAGATAAATGTTTAGTTCAAACATAAATATTTAGCTTTCCTACAGCATCAAAAATTCTGCAGCATGAGTTCTGATGAACATTAAAAAGAGAGATCACATTTCTTCTGTTTTAACTTCTATTCGTTAGCTCCCTGTTGAATCCAGAATAGGATTTAAAGTCCTTCTCCTTTGGTATAAAACCCTTAATAATCAGGCTTCATCATACGTTAGAGATCTGATTGTTCCATATGTTTCTAACAGAGGAATTCAATCTCAGACTAAGTTTACTGGTAGTTCCTAGGATTTCTAAAAGTAGAATGGGAGGAAGATCTTTAAGCTGTCAGGCTCCTTTCCTGTAGAAACCAGCTTCCAGTTTTAGTCCGTGAGGCACAAGTAGACACCCTGTCAATTTTTAAGACTAGGCTTAAAACCTTCCTTTTTGATAAAGCTTATATTTAGAATGGCTTAGGTTATCCTGAGCTATCTAGGTAGTTATGCTGCTATGGCTTAGACTTTCCGAGGACAGACTGAACACTTTTCTTCACACTGCTACTTTTCTTTTCTATTACTTATCAGTGGTATTTTCTATTTTTATTTTTTAGCTGTTATTTCAGCTGTTAACTTAGTTTGTCTCGGTTTTTCTCTCCATAGAAGATACACTTGGTCTGGTATCCTACTCAACTATAATACCTTGTTGGATGGGGAGCATCGACTCAGATGATGCTCATAGGACCGAACATCTTCAATGTCTTATCAACTTTTTACTTTCTTTAATATTGAAAGTACTCTTACATCCATTCCTTTTGTTCTGTCTGTTTCTCTGCTCTGTCTTCTCAAATCCCTAGATGGTCTTTGTAGATGGCCACCTACACTGAGCCAGGTTCTGCTCAAGGTTTCTTCCTGTTAAAAGGGAGTTTTTCCTCTCCACTGTCGCTACATGCTTGCTCAGTATGATGGAATTGCTGAGGGGATTGCTGTGGTTGGAAGTCTGCATCAACGGGGCACTCATTTAGTGTGTATTCTAAATGTTGTAGCATGTAAACTAACTATTGTCGGCTTCAAAAACCCATGTGCTCGGCAACTCGCTTCAGGAAGGTGAGGGGCGCCAACATTCAAAACCCCGGCAGGAAGTTTTCCAAGATAAAACCCAGAACTGAGAGACAGAGGGAGTAAATAAGACACAAATAACAGATATCTGTTTCACACTGGACGCACCTGCAGGTGGGGTCAGCAAGATCTGAACCGCTTCTCTACAAGGGTGTACCATTTTTATTAAAGAAGAACAAAGAAGATATCACATGACTTATTCTCCTCCCCTAGACCTTTATCAGACCAAATGTTTTTCTCAAGGTTTCCTGACTTGATTTATAGCCGTACCATGAAGTAGATTTTTATGGCCCGTCCTCCCTACTTCTAGCTTCTATCTTAAATCCTAATCTACAGACATCCTGGTTTTACAACATGCAGTAAATTATTACCCAAGAGTTTTATTGCTTAAAACCTTACCCCAATTAAAATACTGGTAAAGAATGTGTTTTACAACCATGAATAATATAAAACAGACTTTTACCTTTGAATGCTTACTAAAGATATTTAAAACATATGTACTACGAAACTGTATATAAAAACAGCCCCAAAAAAGTAAAATACAACACTATTTAGTTTGAAACTTTGACATTTATAAATGTATAAATAACACTGAAGTAAATATGACTTTGAAAACTGAAACCCAATTTTTGTCCTCCTATGACAGGCTCCATAATCCAAATTATTGGCGCTAATTTTTGGTTGTATAACTTTACAAACAGTACCCCATAACATAAAAGCAATCAAACAGTAACCCTCTGTGACATGCATTGTCTTATACTGGCCTCAACTAAGCTGTCAGCCAACTTTTGAGAAATGTTGGGTGCTACTCACAATCTTATGGGATGAGGTTATAGATCTGGTCAACAAAAGGTTTTGTGAATGTAAAATGAAGCAAATGATTTGATTATTTGACCTACTACCTGAATTTCTATTTACATTCATATATATAAAAATTGGCCTGATTTGTCAAACACATAAAAAATAAATAAGAGAGATTGTTACTTGCTCATGTAGCACACACGATAGATGCAGATTTAGATTATTAGTGTGCAGTATTTGTTAAATCATGTACACTTAGAGGAGCTTTGCAGCAAAACGTCATTTGATATGAATTTGCTACAGTAGTGATTCAAAATTAAACAACTGTTATTAAAACCAATTGTCCATGTGTGAGAATGACTTTAATTTAATTTCCCCTGTAAAAATGTAAAAACAACACACATAACCAATCTACTCTGAGGTAGTCTAAGTTACAAGTTTAAGAGTATTTAAGACACCTGTATGTTATAAGATGTTTTCCTAAGCATCAGGAACAGCTGCAGGGAAGTAAAAAGACTCCTCTTTCTATGGGGGCAGATTAAAAGCTCAATGAAAAAAAAAACATGAGCCTGAAAAAGCAGATCCACAGCAGGGAAAGACACAAGAGGAAGGACATCAAAGTACACCACTGACAGATTTCTAGGGCAGAGGAGCGAGGGATGTAGGGGAAGACCTGATCCAAAGACCAATAGGTGCTATTTATTACATTACCTTAGGGGGTGGGGTGAGCACTCGGTAGATATTATTGGTTCTTAATATGTAGGGAAGAAAATGCTTGCCATCACCATAGCAGATGTTATTACTTATATAAACAAGAAAGGCTATTAGAAAGCACAGAGGGTGCTGCTCGCATGCAGTGGAATCGAGAAAAACTCAGTGCCTCTTCCATCTGCTGAGGAAATGGCCGTAAGACAGAAAAGAAAATCAGGTTGGTAACAATTAATCAAGTTTTTAAATTTCCGACATAAACAGTACCATGGGAGGGACGAATAATAAATAGCTGTGATGTCAGTTGACCACAATGGACCGCTGGCCATCAGAGATCTTGTGAACTCATTTGAAAGTCTTTATTTTCAATCAAACAGAGTTACGCAAAAAAACGTAACAAATAAATACATTGTTACACAACATTTTTAAACATGACTTGGCTTTAATGTTTTATTCTCATCAGACAAATATAATTTTTTTAAAAGAATTTTCCTTTTGAAAAATAGGTTTCCTGTACGTTTTAGTCATAGTTAATTACTTCAGAGAAAAGTAATTATAATATCAGACAAAAATAAACAGAGTAAATGTAAAAAGCAGTAATGATTACATTTAGGGGAAGTAAAGCTTTCCAAAACAACATGGGTCTACGATCACATGTAATTGTTTCCCTGTTAAGGCTTGAATTAACTTTGAATAAGTTTTGAGGTCAATCTCATTTACCACAACCAGGCCTGATTACTGTCTGATGTGTAGAACCAAGAAAACATTTTAAAAGAACCTGTCTGACTACATGAAGTATACCAAAAATCTTAAAAAGCAATAGGTTACTTTATGACCCAATCTAAAGAAATAAAAAAATAATAATAATAAATGAGAAAAATGACAGTGTCAGAATAAATGTCAACTAGCAGTCTGGATAGGGTTACAAACTTATTTTTAGGCTTTGAGGCTCCAATGAACCACATTGAGAACTATTTTCCATAAATGGATTAAACATGGAACAGGGAGGAACCTTCCCAGCGACCAGCTTACCAGAATTACTCCAAGAGAGCATATATGAGTCATTCAGGAGGTTACAAAAGAAACCAGAACATCTGAAGCACTTTAGACTGGCTTGCATCAGTTGAGGTCAGTCTAATGCCACGTTCAGACCGCACTTTGCTGCCAGGCGTCGAACAGCTCAAATTAACGAAAGTTGCTGCTTTAAAAATCCAAACCCCGCTGTTAGCACATTTGTACTCTTCGTCGGCGGCGGCGCTTCATGTCAGTAGCCTACATCAACCAGCAGGCGTGGATTTCTCGTCCACCGGTAAAGTAGTAGAGTATATTTAGTAACCGTACTTGCCCTAACCGGGTTTGTGCTAGTGTTAGCTAACATAACAAAGTTAAAAGAACATATTTAACTGCTTACCTGGCACTCCGATATCTTCTACCAAATAAAGTCAGATCTTTTCCTTACTCTCCGACTCCCCAGCCTTCCATGTCGATCTAGCCGACTCCCCTCTGATCACCGCGGAGACCCTGCTCGTTGAGTAGCTACAGCGCACTGCTCATCCTCCATCCTCCCCTCTCCCCAAGTAGCTCCAGCTGAGCTCCTCCTACATCTTTTCTGCCCTTAATGCCGGCATCCCGTTGCTGATTGGTTACTGCCCCAAAGTTCAATTTTCCCAACTTCATGCAGCAGCTGCGTGGCGGCCTTGAAGGACCGCCCCGCAGTAGCTGCATTGACGTGCTGGTGCCAGCTGCGCCGACGCACGCGACCAGCTGCATGGCAGCTTGACGCTCACATGCTGCATGGCAGCTTGACGCTCACATGCTGCATGGCAACTTGACGCTCACATGCTGCATGGCAGCTTGGCAGCTTGACGCTCACATGCTGCATGTGTACCATAGACTTTGTACGTAATCTAGCTGCCCTGCTGCCTGGCGGCAAAGGTAGGTCTGAATTTGGCATAACCCCCGTTACTCATTCTTAAGAGAAATTCCAGGTTAAAACCACTGCTGCCCAAAATAATGCAAAAATCCATCGCTTATTTGCCAATAAAGCATCAAGATGATCCACAGCATATTCTTATGAAATTACATTTTAGTATCCCTGATCTAACCAAAATATTATGTCTTAAGTTTAGTTTATACTTCTCCATCAGCAAGTTTGTGTCTAGACGCAGTGATATTGACAGTTGTTTTCCCTAAAGACTTCTCCTTTGGTGTGTAAGTCAGTAGTTTATATGCACATCTAAATCAAGCTTTTTGGAGTAAGTGTACTAAGGGCTTGCCCCCTGTTGAGAGCTGAGGCCCAGATTACATGTGCCACAGAAGATAAAATTATTAAAGGTCTCTGTCACTGAAAATCTTGAAACACTGATTTTTTTTCAATACGATGAGTCTTTCTGAGTTGTATAAGCATGTGGCATGTGAATATATTCTGTAAATTCAATTCCCTGCATCAGTTAGAGAATGAAAATACACTGGAAAATGCCTGAGTCTAAAAGAGCTGTTAATTCTAATGCCATAATGAATCGGGTTGTCCACAGGAAGGCAGCATTGTTTTGGGCAGGTAGCTGTAGCTCCGAAAAGCTAACAGAAACTCTACAACATGGCCGAAACCGTTTGGTTTTTGTGAAGATATGATTTTTTTTTACCCATGGAAGAGGAGCAGAAGAAGAAATGATTGGAATTTATTTTTGGAGCACCACAGGGAAAACTTGAGGCTCTGTTAGTGATTTTTTCAGTTACTTTGAGCAGAGTTACATCATAGCTACGGACCTAAAAATACTGACTTTGCTCTGAAATTGGACTTAAAACCAGGATCTGTACAAAAATATGAAACACCAGCTCCCAGGTAAAAAAATTAATTGTTCACCCAATGTTTCAATGTGCCATGACAATGAAATGTACTACCTCGGCTAACATGCTAATATCTGTCACCACATCCACCTGGAGATGTAGTTTGTTGAACTTTCCTGAAACCTAACCTAAACTTCAAAGTGTAAACCACAAAGTTTATTATCAGTTGCTAATTCTCCAGGGAGCTAAATCTCCCAGCCTATGGAGCTCGCTGTGAACCTACCTGCTTGTCAGTGGATGCCGGTGGCTTGATCCGAACAGACTGCAGATAAGATGAGATGAACCGCTCAATTTAAGCATATTACCAGGCAAAGGAGAAGAAAAAAAAAAAGTTTACTTCAGTAGTGAAGAGGGAAAAGTGCAGCGCCAAATTCCTGTCCGACTGGTGGTCGTTTGCTGTAGAGAAGCACACTCTGGCTCCAGGCTCAGTGTAAGGTTAGTAACAGCACTGTTGCCTTGCGGTCAGATCTGGTTTGGGAGTGCAAATTAAACTGGGTGGTAAACTTCATATGAGGCTAATTACGGCCATGATTTAATTTCACATTACACTTTTCTAAATTTTAGTAAAGGGAGATAGTGTTGTGTTCGAGTTAGCCAAGCAGAGGACAGAAACTTGCATATTATTAATTTTAATGAGCAGGCCCCCAAATCGTGCTGTTTTTCCCCCGCTCACTGCCGCACTGAACTGTTATAACAATGGCCGCTGGCTGCTCTGCTTTGTGACCGAATACCATGGAGGCCGCCATTGCTCCTCCATTGCAGTAGTACCTCCATTTGGCCGCTAGGCCCCCATTGACAAACATTGGACTTTAGACACGTTAAAAACAACTTTAATGCCTGGTGCCAATATTTAAAAAACTTTCTATGGCTACATATTCTTCCTGAGATAACGCTGGGCTTGTCAAAAAAATAGACACCAGGCTGGTTTTCGTAAGATAACTTTTCTCAAGTGAGCGGGAGCGTCATACGGTGGGAGGCCCTAGAGTGCATAGCGGGAAGTAAACAAAGGCTCGGAGAAGAAAGGCATGGACAAGAAGATAGCGATCATGAGTTTTTGCTCAGTCTGTTGCTTTTTGTTGCCGCATGTCGAAGAGATTTTATGGCGAAGAGAAAAATAAAGACTCTTTCGTCGAAGAATAAAGACCCTGGAAAGGCTACACGCTGCAAGGAAGAACACAGTGAAGAAGTATAAACGAGTGTGGGAAGACCTGCAGCAGAATGACGCTACAGACACCTTCGTAATTCTTCGTAACACCCTCCGTAAGACAGTTTTCTACTCCTGATGATCCTGCTGCAACTTATCGCAGATATTTTTTTAAAGAACTATGCTTACAGTGCATTTAAAAACACACACTAAGAATTCAAATTAAGGAATAGAAACAAATATGTCTTACTGTGCTGTAGAAAACTTAAGTAGGTCATTCATATTTACAAAAACAAAAAGTAGCATCAGAAATAATTTGGATAATCGTTTAAGAAAAAAACAGTAATTCTGAAGATTATATGCAACTGAATAGGTTAATATTGTGAATAAAATATACAAGCAGATTGAAATCTGCTTCTTACCAAGAGTACGAGACAGTGAGTTAAGGGTTTCGCCATTCTCCGTTTCTCTGCATCGGCCTGCTGGTGAGAGCCATCAGCTCTGAACTACGGTCAGCTCCGACTCCTCCTTGATAACCCTCTCACAGTGAGTAGCTCCATCCAGCCCACACTGAATCTTCTCTTCAGCCAACAAGCTCAGAGTTGCTGAAACTCTGTTTGGATCACAGCACTTGTTTTTAATGCTGTCTTTGTTCTTCAGCAAACACTAAACACATCCATTCGCTGTAGCAAGGTTTCAAACATGACGGTCGGTTTGTTGTTAAAAGACGCTGTCAAGTTACTCTCCAGTGGCTCCACCCTCCAGCCAATCAGTGACCAGCAGCCGCTTGACATCACTTTTCAGTACCAGTTCAACATGGAAGTAACCACAGCTGAGGTGGTACGAAAAATAGTATCGGCTTGGCGTGCCTTGTCGTGACTTAGCCCTTCTTCTGCCAGTGGAGAATAAAAGGTACTGATGCTGAGTCAATACGAGTCGAGTTGTACCGGTGGAGAGACACCTTAATACAACTTTCTCTTGCTGCATGTAAACGCACTGAGTGCTGCAAAGCAATTCCCCACCAGGACAGCAGGGGTCGCTGACATTTTCTGGTGGGTCTAATATTGCAGTGTCATATGAATGTATGATCAATGAGAGTTTAGATTCTTCCACTTGTAAACACATTCACCCCAAAAGAACCATGGCCCACAGGAAGTAAGCTTTGATTGAGCTAGAAAGCCATTGCTAGAAGTGCAGCTTATTGACTACTCTATAAACACATGTACACAAATATAGGGGAGAGCAGATGTATACGCTTTCCATTACATTCAACCAAGGGGCAAAC